>JAWWEU010000480.1:0-11031 GCA_035583155.1 Acropternis orthonyx | reverse complement strand
AGTAGATTTCAAAAAAGCTAGAGGAATGATCACAAGTTGATTTGCCTTATCCCTCTACAGGATTTCAAGCCTGGATCAGTTATAAGAAAAGAAAAGAAAAAAAAAAGATAATTTTTACCTTTACCCCTACCCAAAGAAGTAAGAGAACTTTCTAAAGAAATTAGAGGGGGGGGGAATGTAACTGCTGGTTCCAAGGTAATTAAACATTTAAAACTGCATTGCTTGGCCTTGATGTTGGAGGAAAAGTGCTTAATTCACCGGCTAATTATATTGCTCCCCTCGGACACCTCTTTGTCTTTGCCCCCTCCTCAGACACTCCAAAAGGGCAATACAGGTCTGTGAAGCCTGTGCTGTGGAACACTGACAGGCAGCGAATGAAGCAGACACAGGAGGCTACATGCTGCCTTGGGCACCCAGACTGCAAGACAAGGAGCTCTCAGAGAGGGTCAATGGTCAGGGTTAAGCCCTAGTTTGGGAATCAAGTCTGGTTCTTCATCCAATCCCAGAAATGCTGTCCCTGTCTCAGACATTGCCATCAGACAGATATGCACAGCAGAACTCATGGTGGCAGATGTTAGAAGGGTAAATATTCTCCTAACCTTGATATTCACTGAAGTTTGGCAGTCAGGTATGGATGTGAAGCCTGGTCCATGACAGTGGTTACAATTTTGAAAATAAGAGACATGGTTAGAATTAGCAAATGTAAAGAAATATGGATCAAGGTCATACATCAATAAATAAAAATAGAAGTAAAAGATTTCTCTTATTAAAAGCCCAAGTATCAGTTGTCTCTGGGAAGAGAAGAATCAATCCATCTAAAAAATTATGCCAGATAAAGTTAACTACAGAACAGAACTTGAATGCATATTGCAAAAAAATGTCAGGGTAACAAGCACGACAAAAATCATCCCAACTTTTTGAAATATGGCAGACACTCTTTTTGCAAAATCTGATAAAGACAAAGCCTCAGTTCCTGAAGGTTCAGATAACAAGATAATCTGTATTATCTTTGAAACAAGAGTGTGAATCACTGTAGGATCACGGCAGAAGGAGCAAAAGCAAAACAAGGTTCAGCTGAAGAAGTAATGATTTATGACCACAAGGCAGCTCTGTTAGCACCTGCGTTTCAATACAGAATAAAGTGAAGTGGATTTGAAACTTATTTCTATTGAAGCCAGTCTGCATTTTAGTATTTTAGATAAAAAGTGTTTCAATAAAGCTAACAGAATGAAAACAAAGTGTGGGAGTATTACGGCCATGACTACCTCTGTGCATATGAGGTTCTCCATCTCCACATGACTAACAAGGCTCCCAAGTCCAGTAAGCATTGCTACTATGCATGGATAATGTCCAAGGCCCTGAGAGACACTAGCAATTACATTAAAGTAGAGATCACAGGGCTCCCTTAGGCCTGTAAATTCAAATAGTACATATGTAGAGTTGCGTTTTTTCCTCCACAAAACATTGCAGATAGATGGCAAGAAAGCAAAGAAACCAAGAACTTGAAAAAAAACAGGGTTAATTTCTGTAGCTTGAATGATAATTTCCACAGCAACACACTGTAATATTTTCAGGAGGTTGTATTTTATCCCCTTTTCCAACATTGGTTTTGGAGGAACTATCTCTTTCCATAGGAATTCCTCTCCTGCCCGTGCCAGGAGCCCCTTCCATGCTTGGATGTCCTCCCTGTGCCAGGACTGCCGAACTCCCACTGCCTGCAGCCCAGCAGAGCCAAGCGAGCCAACACACAGTGCTGGAGCCAGCAGGTGGCAGAGAACACAGAGGTTCCTGGGCTGAGATATTCTTGCTGCCGTCAAAACCTGAACTTGACCAGGTCACCTAGAGTGAGCAGTTTAATGGTATAACCCCTTCTGATCTACACAGTTTTCCTAGGATTTTGGTTCTGCCCCTGTTCCTCACTGTCTCTTTTGTTTAATTGGACAGAAAGGGGGTGTTGGCAGAGAGGATCCTCCACCATTTCCTCCCCTTTGTTCTCAGGGGACCCCATGATGCAGTGAATTCCCTTTTTTTGTGGGTAAACAGTTTCCTTTGTCTCTTTGTGGAAGTCTTATTTCCTTGTCAGTAAACTGTTGTTTTTTCACTTGTACCTCTAAGCATTTTGTCTCTCTATATTAGTGGGAAATAGAGGGAGTTCATTTTATTGGAGTTCCCGCTCCAATAACTGTCTTTAAACCAAAACACACATTTTCCCTGGCATCATGGAAGATGTGCATTGAATGAATCATTAGACAATGACTCTTCAGAATCAGGAAATGATAGTGCAGTATAAAACAGAGAGGACAAATATTTCTTCATACCTCTCTTGTACCCTGTTCTTCTCAAGAAGCCATGGGGATGTCCTACACCTCCTGTCTAAAGTGTGCTAGAGATGTCTCAGTTTCTCTGGATAGGAAATTTCTCACTTATTTTGATATAAGAACTCCTCTAGGAGTAGGTTAAGTAAAAGTCACACACAGTTGAATTTACTGAGACACCATGGGTTAGATGCCACCACTTGGGTTTTTCTAGCACCAGCAATAAAACCCTTGCTTCCTGCAGTCTTGAAAT
Source organism: Acropternis orthonyx (assembly GCA_035583155.1). NCBI lineage: Eukaryota > Metazoa > Chordata > Aves > Passeriformes > Rhinocryptidae > Acropternis > Acropternis orthonyx. The sequence goes on along the minus strand of JAWWEU010000480.1, from coordinate 8,463 downwards.
GCAGCTCAATTGGACTTTCAATTGGAAATTTGCAGACCAAACTCTTAGCACACCTTTGTGTTTAGCAATTTACTTTTTAGTACATCTGGGGGAAAAAAATATTACTTACTTTTTTCAGTAGTTCACGTTCCCTCTTGCAAATGTTTTTGCTTTCTATTCTCATTATACTCTACCACATTGCTGATTTTTTTCCCTTTCCTTTCTTCCTTTGGGTTAAAGCAATTAATAATAAAAGTCACATGAAAGCCAGAACTACAGAGGAAAACCCTCTGAAGCCCAGAGACCGTGCTTGGAAAATGTGTTCTTCAGCTGGACAGGTCTGATGGCCTGGAGAGAAGCTGGAAGATGAAAATGCACAAATCCCTCAGTATCTTCAAAGTCAAAGAAGTCCTGCTGCTTTTCAGGTGCTGGGAATCAGCGGGGTCATCCCCGCAGGAGAGACCCACTGCAGTGATAACTTTGGGAGCCTTTCATGGTCTTTGGACGTATATTTTCACAGAATTTTGTAAGGCTGCCTTTTCCCTGGTCTGCCTTAAAACACAAAACCTGCAGAAGCTTTCAGCAGCAGGGGCCAGGTGAGAAGAGCTCATCTGAGCATTCCCCCTATCAGAAGGATGAGCAGCTTCAAAGGTCTTCATGAACCCAAGAGACTTTGTACCCATGTCATGAGCCTCCTGCCTCACACCTTGGTCCCCAGGATCCAGGTACACAAACACATGCATCCCCTCCAAGCACAGAAGTGGTTCTTTGGATTATTTGTCTTCTGGTTATTCATAATTTTGGAGTACCTGCTCTCTGTACAAGTCATACTCTGTATCTGGCTTTGCATTATTACTGACAGCATGAGTAATAATTCACATGACTTTGTGCTTCACAAGTATTAAATAACCAATTAGCAGCATTAATGAAATGGACTTTCTACTTCCCATTACTGCTCATGAATAAGTACATCAACCCTGCATCAGGGAAGAAGTTATGCATAAAGCACATCTGCTGTATTCCCCGCTTCAAATTACAGCTGCAGGGTTGATTGAACACCCCAGTCTAAACACCCTCTGTGGTGCATCACACTGTATGGCATCAGCATTTTCACTTGAGTTTATTTTTTTAAACAACTACAGTAAGACACTGACTGCAAAGAGAAAAACAGCATTAGGGGAAAATATTTAAAAGCAATAGCCCTGTTGAGATCACCAGAAAGGGTTCTATTTTAACAGGCTCAGGAATAGCATTTTTCATATTTCAGCACATTTTTACCAAGCTATTCCTTTATATTTCCTGAATTTATAGTCTGTCCTATATCAAATCTATCCTATATAGGATATCAAGAACAGAACAACAAAATCACTAAGGTCATGATGATATGGGAAATTATCTGAATCAGATAGACACTTCAGCTCATTTGATGATAAGTTTTTAGAACACATGCATTTTATCACATATCACATTAATGCAAAAATGTCCATTCATACTTCCTACTCATTCCTGAAATCCTACTGGTTCACAGAATTAATATGATTTTTTCCACTGAATACGTAAGTTCCTATTACAGTAAAAATAGTCTTGAGTATTATCAGTTGAGTATTATCAGTTTTATATCTATTGATATTTTCACTGATATATGTTTGCTTGACTGTGGCAAGATTGGGCCCAGAAAAAGTCATCTAATTTTACAAGAGTGGTATAATTTTAATGGAACAGCCTTGATTGAAACTCAGCCAAGCCCAATCCAAACCAGCTACCTCAACGTTTAAGGCCTGCCCAATTTGACATATAATAAGCTACCTGTCACATCTTTAATCCATATGTTGCTCCCTCTGTGGCTATTTGTTGCATGGATTGTTATCTCAGTAAGTGCTGGAAATAGCCCTAGACCTTCCTCTGGCACAGGAAAACAGCTACCTCTTGTACTTAATAAAACCTGTCAAGGATGCTCTCAGCTATGTCAGTGTTACATGTCTTTCTCAGCAAGGGTCAAAACCAGAGCAATCTTTTCACACTACAATGCTGAAACAAAATGGCACTAAACCAACAACACCCACCACAAATACTGACCCTCAGCACCAACTGCCAGCACAAACTATTCACACATATTGCAAACAAAACACACATTGAAAAAGGGTATGAATGGATACTGGAGAATTGCACAGCCTTAGGCAGTCTCTGAGCAAGCATATTCTCAGTTTTTAAGCTTTTTTTTTTGTTCAAAACCAGCTTATTCCTTAGCAAACCCCTGAATTCTTTTCAGTGAGAACTGTGTCTTAATTCTAAGTCAAAGGAGGAAAGACACTTATTCATGGGGAGTGGTCTGAGAAATTCTAGTGTTAGATGACAAAGGTGACATTTGAAAATAGGCGAGTTATGGGGACAAAGCACTCAAACTCTTCTCTTCTCAGTCCCCTCACTGAAAGAGCCAGGAGAGTGTCAACATCTGACTCACTGACACACTTGCAGTCTCTCAGGAACAACATGTGTTTAATATAGACAGGCAAAAATTCTCCTCTTCATCAGGTAGGGTCAGATAGTGGGATTCCAGTTTAAGGATGATGGTGTTTAAGGCAAGCAGAGAAACGTGGAAACAGGAGGCCTCAGCAGTTTGACTCAGAGACACAGCAGCGATTGCTGCTGCTGTCAGTAGCAGCTGCACACTGTTCTGCACTGTTAGAGGACTGAAAATTTGCCATTAACAAGGGGGACTGAAATAGAAAAACTTGCCATCCTTCTTTCCCAATGTCTACAGACAGTAGCCAGGGGCAATATTAAAGACTCCATGATCATCACTCACTTTAATTTTCTCTCTATTCCTGGCACATTTCCTTTAGTGAGCATAACCACACGTCCAGAAAAACTCATACAGCAAGAAAGCAGAGATTGTGGAAGCCACCTGGCCCTAAACCTGTACTGAAAAGTTCAGATTTTCTAAGTAGTCACTGACATGATTAACAGCCTGGACAGGCCATTGCTGACCCCAGAGTGTAAACTCTAATATGAATTAGACAAATGGAAATAGCCTGTCGAACTAAGAAGGTGTTCTGCATGCTACCTAATAATTAATCTACTTGAAATACAACAGGAGAAAAATTAAAAATGCAGTTTTAAAAATCAAAACAATGAAACCAACAGCAAGGTCAAATTTAGAAAGAAGAAAAAATAAGAGACAGAAGGATAGCCAGTATGGCTCTAGAAAAATTTTATAAACATCCTCTATTGAATGAGACCTTATAAAAATGAACAGAGAAGAATCTCCAACAGAGAAATTTCTGTCCTCTGTGTGCTTGATGGGATCTCAGATCAGCAGGTAGGGTGCAAATACAAGTTGACAGAAAGCAACTAAAAAGTGGCTTATACGTACTAAATTCAACTTTCAATATTTAAAATTTAAGTTCTTCATTTAATAAAACACACAAAACCCAAAAATGAAATATTAGAGCTCACAGCAACTGCCTCACATCAGAGATCTACTTCCCCAGTGACCAAAGAAATACAAACAAACAGCAAGAATAATAACAGAAAGTGAATTTCCTAAACTGATATTAATAGCCTCTTACCTTTGTTTTAGCTGTAACACCCCAAACTCAATATAAGACCATACTGTGAGTCCCTCCAGTGCCTTCCCTCCCTATGCAAAGAGCTGTTTAAAGAAGAACCGCACACCATCAGCAACACCTTTACTTTAGTATCACATTACTGTGTATGGAAGACAGCATGAAGCTTGGCTTACAGCTCAGTTCAGATGCTCAGAAACCTTTAGCTGAAGTTCTTAGACACCTTTGATTGATTTCAAGACAAAATAGACAGAGTAGAAAATTAATTACAATTGAATTACAGGACAGTAAATTGGAGTAAACTGAATTACAGTACACAAGACTTTGCAGAAGTTCATATAATGTCACCCAGGCACTTCACATTTGAATGCCAGTGGTGGCTTGTATGCTTATCCTGCAGCAACCACTGGGAAGATGCTAAGTCCCTTAAAACAGAAAAAAACCTCTGAAAACAGGACAAGAACATGAACAGCATCAGTAGTTTGCAGCATGTTTTTCATTGTTGCTCTTACAGGATGTTGGCAATCCAAGTTCTTTTATGGGATGGGGGTTTTGGTACAACTGGAGATTGATAAAGAATCCATTTCCTGCATCTGACACACAGTCTTTTTGGCTATATTGAAATTTAAAAGCTTCCAGAAGCTGAAAAATTACTACACCTGCCAACAGCCTGTTACATTTATCAACTGTGTGTCTTCAGGAAAATGAACTTGCCAATCTGTCAGAAATTGTCTGCTTTGAGAGGTATGATTAGACTTTAACCGTTAGTGTAGAAATGTCATTCTTTGTTGCAGCTCATTTCTTTCCAGTCCACTGGGCTACAGATAATATAATACCTTAAAATGAATTGTGGATGTAGTAACTGCATATAAAAAAAATCAAACCTGATTGCATGTTTTGAATAAAAGCTCCCCTTCCCCCTTAAGTTTGTTATGAGGAATCTTTATCTCACTCAGGCCTTAAAAGGAGACATGGTTGGTGAATAACAAAGGAATTGAGGCTCTCTGTTTGCATTTTCATGAGGTAGAAGCAGCTTGCAGTGTATAGAGAAGTCCATAGAGATGCTAGAAAAGCAGACACAATACAAACATTAGCAAGCGACAACCGATGGAGAAACCAGGCTGTAAGCAGGTCTCAGCCTGGGAGAAAAAGGCAGGCTTCAGAGTTCAGTGATCTCTACTCCTACCTGCTCACTCTGAATAAAGGTTAAGAGCTGGGACTAATTTAAAGGTCAAGGTGAACCTTTTGTCAAGAACTGCCAAAAGCAGAAAATACAAGTAGGTTTGAAATCACTTAAGATTTAAGAGTGACCCATAATGATGTTGCTCATTCTGTGTGGCAAAGGGACCTCCCCATCCCTTGTAGGTGTCATATGATTTCAAGAATTCAGCAGGGGAGACTCAGAATTTCTCCCATAGTTAGAGGCCAGACGTGGGAAGAGCAATATGGAGCATGAAAGGCTGAAAATCTCTACCAATACACAGGGAGGTCCTTTGGAGCCACCTCTGGCAGCGCATTGCACTCCAATCAGCCCACTGCCATCTGCTCGGGGCTTTACAAGTTGCTCTCAGAATGTTAAGTATTACAGATCTAAAAGGAGCCCTCCTTATCGCCAAGCTATACCCGAAGTGGTCAGTGCTGTCCCCTATAAAACCAGAGCCTGACTGAAATAACCATATTTCTCTTGTTGGATGCCGTTACATGAGTTTTTTATTTAAATGAAAGTAGGTGCTACAAACAAAACGTAAGAGATGCACCACAAATCCTTCAGCAGTAGAGGAAGCTCAGACAAGCTCTGGGAAGAGATTGTTTAGGAAACATCCCTGTTCGACCATCCAGGAGCCGCTCTGGCAGTCACTCTCACACCACCAGAGCTGGAACCAAGGCTCCTTTTCAGCTACACCCTCCACACTCACAGTCAGACCAGGTTTCCTTAACAGCTCCACCCCAGGTTTCCCACAGCAGAGCCTCAGACATTCTTATCCTTAAAATAATTTAATAATGACGCAAAAACTAGATAACAAAGTAACAACTTCAGCTGGTTCCTCCTAGGAGGGACCCTGAACGAAGGAACCCCTGGGCTTGTATCCCCTCACAGCCTGAGCATGAAAGTCTGGAGTCTTTGGCTCCTGCCATGTCTCTGTGTCCCTCACCCAGCTGTGCCACAGGTTCCCGGGCCCTTTGTTGCGCAGAGGCTCAGCACTTCATGGCCTCTTGCTGCTGGCTCAGGCTCCTCCAGAGCTCAGCCTACAGCTGCACCCAGAGCTACCTGCACTAAATAGATTCTTTAACAAGTTGTCACCATGGTTTTTTTCTGCCCAGGGTAAGGAATTTTGCTTTTGAACTTGCATCTTCAAGGGCTCCAAGAGACACCGTCACTCTCCAGGGAAGTTCTCTACCAGTGACCAGCCCCACTGCCCCCCACCTCCTATAAAAATACAAGAGTGTACCTTCTTGATTCTATTGAAAGTCATAAAAAATAAAACATTCTCTGCAGATCTGGGGAGTAGAGAGCCCAGTTTAGATGGCACACCTCTCAAATAGCCAAGGAGTGAAATACATAAAGACTGGAGTTATAAATCTGTCATACACTGTACGATAGCCTTCGAAGATATGGTAGCATAACTCTTTTTTCCATCACAAGAGCTAATCTTTCAGAAGGCTAATACTTAAACACTAACACTTTTGTTAGGCAGAAAAATAAAAAGATTGAGCCCTGTATGTATTACATAATCTCTACCCAGGGATGAAAGTAATGGGAGTGTTTTCATTAACTTTCCATTCTTACAAAAGGACAAAAATCAATATCAAATTTATTCAGGCAAGTGAAAAGCAATTTCAAGCAATTTTATATGGAATTTATTTTCCATTGCTTTTTTTCCCCTCCCTCAAATTCTAATAAAAAATAATATGATCTGTCAAAATGTCAGACAAATACAAAAAGCAAGATACTGTCAGTTCCTGAAAGGCACAGGATGAAACTTCTTTTTTACAGCTGGATAATTGTCTTACTAAAAATATTACTTACTTTGGAATCCTAAGCAATGCTGCAAGGCACCATCTTACTGACAGCCCGTGATGCACTTGTTGCACTGTACTGAGCTGGTCTCTTTTAAATAAAGCACCTATGATGCAGACTTTTTCCCATGACAAATTAAGCAATTTCTTTTTGGTACACTTTGCCCTTTCATGCCATGAACAGAGGTTTAAATTATATGAATTTTGATGCATTTTCTAACTTTGCTATTCCTCTTGTATATTCCACAGCACTTTGCCTTTTAAAGAGCTGGCTTTGAATTCACAGTCAAACATCTGACAAAAGCAATGATAAAAACCACAAAGTAATTCAACAGCTCCTTCATTTTCTACACAGGTAAAAAAGTGCTGAAAAGCACAAAACAGGATTAGTTTAGTTTAATCTGTGGCTTGACCTCTTTCCATGATGTCTCCAAGTATCCTTTCAGAATCTGTCACAGTGCCATGAGGGGCAGGGAGGGAGTAGGGGCAGCTCCAGCCTGGTGCATCTGGCCCTACTGATTCCCTCACAGCCCACCAAACTCCCAGCATGGAATCTTTTATTTGTTGTTGTTGTTACAGTAGCCTTTAAAAATACCTTAAAAAGTAAAATTATAAATTAGTTCTATAAAGCACCATTATTCCATAGAGGCATCTTTACTGCAGCTGTTCATTTTTTATTGTCTTTGGTTTCCTTGCCCACAGTGATGTTTCTGGAGAGTTTGAGGTCAGTCACAACTCATTTTCAGAAGTTCAGTTTCTAGGGAAATTTGTGAATTTTTTGCACTATTCAAAACAGATTCAAGAGTACATAAAGTTGAGCAAAATTTGAATGCCAGACTATTACCCATCAGCAAGGGTGTTTAAAATGAGATCAGCTCCTTCTGGTGCTTCTTATCCTTATCCAGCTGAGGATACATCCAGTGAGGAGGAAACATCATCTCTCATCCAGTGGCTGAAATTAGCAGTGCTGAGTCCACCAGGATGGCTTCCTTAAACCTCTGAGCTCCACCAGCCCCATGGCACTTGCATTGCAAAGGAACAAGCAACTCCTCTTCCACTTCTCTTTGCTAGTACAAAGAGGTGTGTTTGCTTTGAGGATGATGTAAAGAACCATTTACTACTTCTGGCATCATGTTTCCACGGGGGAATGGAGTTTGTGATGTTGGGAAATGTGCAGGTTTCCAGTGAAATATTAATGGATGAGAAAGCAAGCCCAAAATTGCAGCACTGTGTTGAAGGCCTAAGTATGCAATGCATTTGGGGACACGTTTCAGTAAGCCTGTGCCCAAAAATGAACAAGAAAATGTTGAGATATTCTCGTTTCTATAAGAGGAGGAAATCCCGACAAAGTTCACTCAAACTCAAGTGAGAAAGTACAGAAGAGTCATAAAAACTTATATAAACATTTATAGGTCTTTGTGAATATTGTTACAAGGCTACAAGGCATCTAGTCTATGAAAACGGCCATCAGGAAACTTTTGGGAATACTTCATGTAAGATAGCTGTGACCTTAATATGGCTGTAATATTGGAGAACCACTAGAAACTCTAGGAGTTCAGTTTGCACAGCTCAAAAAAACACCCACAATCAGCACTTCAAATTATTCCCTGTAAATTAAATTATAACACACAAGAAGATGAAGGACATCATAGGGGACAAGAAGCTGCCAGTTAAAGGGATCTAATTCTAGTAAATGTCTTATTTCATAAAATAAAATTACTGTATGAATACTGCCATGTTTTTAGAATGCTACATAATTCACTATCACCTTGAAGCAAGGAAAAAGTAGATAGTAAGGAAATATTCTGGGGAAAACTGAAGAGGTTTTTCTTTTCTTTTCTTTTCTTTTCTTTTCTTTTCTTTTCTTTTCTTTTCTTTTCTTTTCTTTTCTTTTCTTTTC
>JAWWEU010000479.1:0-11033 GCA_035583155.1 Acropternis orthonyx | reverse complement strand
AAGGAAAAGGAAAAGGAAAAGGAAAAGGAAAAGGAAAAGGAAAAGGAAAAGGAAAAGGAAAAGGAAAAGGAAAAAAATTGTTAAAATAATGACAGCCAAATTTATGTAGCAAGTGCATGAAGTAGTTCAAGCTTCTAGCATTTGATAGTATTCAATAATTATTTGGGTGTTGGAGTATTCTAACAGAGAAATAGACTTTTGACAAAGCTTCCCATAAGAATGTAAGTAGTAACACAACTTTTAAGAGTTCTTTCCCCACCTCATTTGCTCTGTCTCAGTGCCAAAAGATCATTGGATGGATAAGAAAAGCCAGAAGGTCACTGGCTGGGTGATTGCGCAGAGGGTTGCATCAAATGTCTACCCAACTCAGTGCCCTAAATACATACTAAGGGCAAAATAAAAGTGGTGAAGCATGTGTGCTCTTTCCTCCTTTAGTAAAGAATGTGGATAATCATATACCCCTCAATTAATAATTACCTCTTTCTATCTCTGTGGACTTAAATCTTTTTAGTTCTTTTCTGATGGCAACAAATTCTCACAGAGGAAAACCCTGTGGTGTTCACTGAACCTAAATGCACAGATTATATTCCTGTAAATGTCATCTTAGGCGTCTCAGAGGTCCTTTTCTGAGAAGCAAGACTCTCAGCTTGTTTGAATGTTTTACTCACTGAAACACTGTTTATGCTATATTTTATCAATCCTATTGCCTAGGAAAAAAGAGCCCTTCCAGGCTATTTTATCTATGCTTTTTGAAATAAAGAAAACAGAACTGCATTCCATAGTCAACGTGTAGGTGAACCACAATTTACACAGCTGCATAATGATAGTGTAGCTGCACTCTATTGCTTTTCTTATGAATCCTGTTTGATTTCCTTCTCTCACCTAGAGTACAGCTGTGGTATGCACTAGATTAACAAGCCAGTTTATGTTATAAATACCCCTTATAATTTTTACTTAGGGTGTGTTTATTCATTGAATTCCAGCTCAATTAAATGATGGGAGAAGCTCAGTTGAAAAGATGGGGGAACTTAAGCAAGTATGGATGTCCCTAAATCATGGTACTATGGCTTTACACAGTGTCTGGCCAATATAAAATGTAACACAGAGAAGTTAAGCCGTAGTTAACTTTTGAATCAGGTTTAAATAATAACTATTTCTCAGTCTAAAGAGTAGAAAGAAAAGATAAGTATACTAGTCATCTGTGGAAACTGTAAATTTGTCTATTTTCATGAAGTAATAAAAATTATCAATTTTATTAGAGACCTAGATTGAGTTCTCCCCTGTTCCCTGGGGTTTGTTTCTAGAAATATTTTGGAAAACTGCTAGATCTTTCTTAAAGTTAGATTTGTATAATAGATTAAGAAGTTAAAGTCACCTTTGGGATATATTCCTGAAAGCAGCTCAACTTGTATAGAACTCTCCATTGCAAGAGAGAGTAGATTAACTGAGAAGACAAATAAGAATTGGTCTCAGGCACACAGTGTGACTCATGGGGATGGTCCTGTGCAGAGCAAGAGTCTTGGACCTGATGATCCTTGTGGGTCCCTTCCAACACAACCTATTCTGTGAGTCTGTGAATTTAAACTGGTGTTTGAATACCTGTATGCTCCATTCACATGACTGGTTTCCCAGTACAAATAAATGCACAATTTCACTGAGAAAAGTTATAGCTCCTTAAAGTCCTTTGAGCTGAAAAGTACCATAAATATATGGAAATAAATTAAACTATTCAAATTTTGTATTTAAAGTTGGCTCTTAGCAGTTAAGAATGAAAGACAGCAGGATTCTTGTTAAGTTAAGCAGATCATAGAATGTTTCAATATCAGGACAGGACCACACAAATATAGCACTCCAATAACCATATTATTAGTAGTATTCTTAATAAGAATTAGTTTTCTTTAATTCAGTATTTAAATTATACAAGAGCTCAAGCTGTGCTAAGCACTGCAGAAACACATAAGAAATTTCTAATCTTAGGTATTTGTTGCAGAATTATATAAGAAAATATAAAAATCAATTTTACAATTGAAAAGAGCTTTATGAAGACTTATGAAGTTTTTTTTTCTGAAAATTACCCTTTGAGTTTATGGTTGAAATAATGTGACTATGCCATCTGAAATTACTTTTTAAATGTGTTTAGATGCTGCAAGGCCTAAATGACTCTGAAGTCTATGGATTTCTTTCTTTTATTTATTTATTTTTTTTCTTTTTCCTTCAAAATAAAAATTAATAGGAGAGGGATGCCAGACTTCAGTTTTGCAATGTTCACCAGGAACTGCTCTTAACACCCTCCATGTGGGTCTCCATTATCCCCTGAAGTGTCAGCCATAACTGTTACCGTCTGCTTTAAGGAGGAAATTCCTTTATATTCCTTGACAAAGGAATAAACAAAACTCTTAAGTCTCCAACCTGAATTTTTTATTCATCCAAGGAATCCTTATTAACCACTGATGAAAACTGAAATTATTTGAATAAGAATGTAGGGACTTAAATGTTAGTGATGAACTGTTTAGCACTGCAAAACTTTAGAGGTATAAAAAGAACTGTAAAATTCTTATCCTTATGGTATATGGCACTTGGGGAAAATGTGTCTTTTAGGTTAATAATTATGCCTGTACATGCACAAAAACAGATTCTAGAAGAGTGAACCTTGATGAAAGACATAAAGAAAGAATAAGTTTTTATGCAGCAACATTTGCACCAAAAACATATGATTGCTCTCCTACACAGATTTTTCAAGCATATTTCTAAATACAGACACTGCTTGTGACTCTTAATTTAGCACAGGTACTGAGTACTAACTCAGGCCTCATTCAGGACTGATGCTGTGCTAAGGATTACATGACTGTCAAAGTGGGGCAGCTGAAGGCATGTTAGTTATATACTGCCTGAAATAAATGCCTGAAAGCAGTCATTCATTTAAAGTTTTGGCATTCCTGATTTTTTTTCCCTGATCAAATTTAAACCTTTTCTGTGAGTTGGGTACATTGTACACAATAATAATTGTATTTTTAGATCAATGTACATTTTTGAAAATGATTCTAAACCCAAGAACAGTTGTAGGTGAAAAAAAAAACCAAACCAAACCAAAACAAAAGCCCATATATTTAACTGTTTATATTTCATTATTTTCCCGTAGCAATTATGTTTGGGTCACAAAGAACAATACTGAACCATTACCGTTTTTTAAAGAATAGATACCAGGTATTTATTCTTTGGAAGTAATTTGTGACCCTGAATGGTAGTGGGGGGACGGAGAGAGAGGACACACTCCTGGGAGTGAGGTAGAAGCGAGAGAGTTTGTTCGAATGATACACAACTTATATAGGGTCAAGGGGCTGTGTTCTGGTATGGGGTGCAACCTGGGAGGTTTTGGAGAACGACCTGGGAAGGTCTTAGCCAAAAAAGGTATGAATCTCCAAAACCGAGGGGAAAGGGGCAGGAACATGCCATATAGGGGGCTGTAATGCTGCTACCAGCAGGAGACAGTAAGGAGAGAGTTGCAAGCCATGTGGTGGAATTTTCCTACTAGGCACATGAGAGAACAAAGGTAAAAAATATAGAACATTATAAAGTCCTTAAAGAGAGTAAAATTCTTAAGTTATAAACAGTTCTCTGGTATAACAGCAATCACATGCTGAACTCAGGGTTCAGGCATTCACAGATCTGCATTGCTAAGGTTGTTCCATTGTTCAGAGTGGTCCCCTCCAACAGTAATTACGTAATCTCTCTTTGCTAAATTGAAGAACAGGTTTAAACATTTTTCTGTAGAATGTGCTGCACCACTGAATATGTCACTACAGACTCAGAGTGTATAATCATTGTTAGAGAAAGATTCTGGAATAATGCTCATGTCCCCTTACAATAGGATATGTGTGTTTGAGATGTAAAGTGCTCTGCACATAACCTAGCTCTGCTCTACAATGTATCTGAGTAAGGGATGATATCCCAAGCTCAGTCCAGTAAAGCAGGACTCAGACAAAATACTGATGCCCAAAGACACGATTGTTATTAAGACTTTTACTCTCATCTCCTGCCTGAATCAAAGGAATCCAATCCCAGTGCTCCTGAGGCAGTCAGAGTTCTGCTCATAGTTACCCTTCTGAGAATCTTAGCACCCTGTTAATTTTTCACCCTTTTTGGTGTCTGAGTACTTAATAGAGTCATAGAACAGGCTGAGTTGAAAAGAACCTCAAAGTTCATTTAGTTTCAATCCCCCTGCCATGGGCAGGGAACCTTCCACTAGGCCAGGTGGCACAGAATCCTGTCCAACCTGATCTTGAACACCTCCAGGGACAGAGCACCCACAATCTCTCAGGGCCATGTATTCCTGTGTATCACCATGCTCACAGTAAAGAATTTCTGCCTAATATCTAACTTAAACCTACTCCCTTTCAGTTTAAAGCCATTCCCTCTTGTTTTGTCATTGCAAGCCCTTATGGAATGTCTCTCTCCAGCCTTCTTTAATGTTTTCTTTAGCTACTGCAAGGTTTTATATAAAGTCTTTCCAAAGCCTTCTCCTCTCCAGTCTGAACAGCCCCAAGTCTCTCAACCTGTCTTCCTAAGAGAGGCGTTCCAGTCCTGTGATCCATTCAGTCTGTCTCCTCTGGAAGCATTCCAACAGCTCCACATCTTTTTTTGTGTTGGCTGCCCAGACATGTGTCTGGCTGTGGTCTCAAAGGAGCAGAGTAGGTGGGCAGAGTAACTTCAAATCCATTTGACTAATAGAGTCCTTGTTCTGGAAACTCCAAAGTCACACTGGAAATATTGAGTTCCACATAAAACACAGCACTGCATTTCATCTCAAAGTGCTTCAAATATTTTGGTGTATATGGTGCTTGAGGAGACTGACAATGAGGGTATGAGTCACTTGAGACAGAGAAGTCAATTGCACAGATCTGTACTATACTAAAGTACACTAGAGTATGATACTGTAAAGGAGAATAGCAAAATCCAGGAAGGCTTGCAATTTTTAAGAAAAAAAGTACCACTGTGTAGACCTTTTTAAGAACTCATCTCTCTGTTGCCTAAAATCGAGGAAAAAAGTTTCCAAGACAAGGAGTGTCTTGATCAGAGTGAAGGCAGAAAAGTTCTTTTAATAAAAGCTTTTAGTAACCAAAGTACATGACATGTGCCCTGGCATACAAAATTCTACAAATTTATGACCCTACCTAGTTATCCTATATAGGAAATACATCCAATCATTCAATTTGCCCATCCTACAAACCACACCCCTGACATGCCCCTTCTAGAATTGGGTTGGAGGTCTTAAGACCACCCTTTCCTCATTTACTTTCATCATCTTCACATTACATCTTCTATTTGGAGTTCTTCCAGCACCTCTAACCCTTCTTTATGCTCTGACTAAACAATATTGTATTTTGACTATAACATGTTTTAGTAGTTATCTGGATACAAGGATCTCTCTACAGAATGTTCTAACTCAATATCTCTCCTTTAGTACAGAAGCAAGCTTTAAAATATGACACAGAGGTAAAATCACACCTAAGTATGTGGCACAGGGGTTACAGCTATTTCTTCAAATGCAAAAGGCTATAAAACTATATAAAAATCTACAATTATATTGAGGCTTGTGGCAACTTCTTCCTATGCCAAAGCACACCTTCTTGGCTCCAGATATTGAAAAGGCAGTCTACCCAGAAGTCTTGAAGACAGGCTTTAAGCTTCTGAAGGGAACAAAGTTGCAGAGACATTTATTATTGACTAGCTTTAACTGACACATAGGTCTAAAATTGTCTGAGTTTTTTTTGTTCCTGATTTAATTCTGCTCTGAGATGCTTAATTTTGGTAGTACACAGATAATGCAGGATTACAGATTTTGTCATAGAATCAGAAAATATTTTCTAATGCCAAGACTCTAACAGTATGCTTTGTTACATCTAACAGACCAGTTTCTATAATTTTGTCTTGAATTAACATTATTCTCGTTTCAACAATATGCATGAGTTTGTTGAAATGATTGCTATTAAAGCACATACTTAAATGGCTTGTTCAATAAAGTGTGTCCTAATTCATGCATATTCTTAAATGCTCTTTATATACTCTAAAAATAAGTAATCCTAAAGTAGCATAATGAAAGAAAGATTAATTACACAAGACTTTTCTCGTAACGTACAGAATAAAAATATGCCAAAACAATTCACAAGCAGCTAGGAAAAATTGTAAAACCAAAGTCCTTTTCCTCAGAGAAGCTTTGATTAGTATCTTTCTGAAAAACAACCTTTCCTCCCCCACACCCCACAGTTAAATAATATACAGCATTTAGAAATCTGTTTCAATAAATACTGTATTAGTTCCCCCAAAATAAACTCCAAAATGTATAACTTTTACCAATGTGATATCAAAAATACAAAAATTTTAAAATATAAAGATATATATATATCTTTATCTATTTCTACTTATATATTAACAAAAGTGAAAGATGAAAAACACTGGCACAGCACTATACTATGACAGGAAAACAGTTTGTATGTTTAAATATGCATGTGTATATTGACTTCTGTAACCAAATAGGTTGTAGGGTGCCTTAATTTGTTAGGATAGTGGAAACAGTGTTGTGAGATCAATGTTTTCTGTATTTTCATATATCCAGAAAAATGGTGGAGAAAATAGGAATTTACTTCTTGGTTGCAGAAAAAAAAGTATGCTTCAAAGTCTAATCATAGGATCATAGAATGGTTTGGCTTGGAAAGGACCTGCAAAGATCATCTAGTCCAACCCACCTGCCATAGGCAGAGACGTCCTTCACTAGACCAGGTTGCTCAAGACCCCATACAAACTGATCTTGATCACTGCCAGTGGTGGGTATCCACGGCTCCTATAGTCAGTGTTCCAGGATGTCACCACCCACACAGTAAAGAATTTCTCCTTTGTATATAACCTGAATTGACTCTCTTTTAGTTTAAAACCATTTCTCCTTGTCCTGTCATTATATGCCTTGGTAAAAAAGTCATCTATCTGTCTGTCTGTCTGTCTATCTATCTATCTATCTATCTATCCACCCATGCATGTTATGTTATGTTTGTTATACTATGTTATGTGATGTTATGTTATGTTATGTTATGTTATGTTATGTTATGTTATGTTATGTTATGTTATGTTATGTTATGTTATTTTGAAAGTCTGTAACATGGTCTTCCCACAGCCTTTTCTTTCCAAAGCTAATAACCTTGTGTCTCCAGCATTTCTTCATGGGCAAAATGTTCCACCCCTTGGATCGTTTTTGTGACCCTCCTCTGAACCCAGTCTAATTGGTCCATGTGGGACAACCCAGAGCTGGATGCAGAACTACAGGCCTTGGTCTTTCAAGTGCAGAGTAGAGGCACAGAGTCATCTCCCTTGACTGGATGGTCTTGCCCAGGATGCAGCTGACTTTCCTGGTATGTGAGTACACATTGCTGGATCATATTAAAGTTTTCATTCACCAGTATCCCCAAGTTCTTATCTGGAGTTTCTTAGGGTTAAGGTTAGGGGTTAGGGTTATCAATAGGGATCTATTAATCTCGCTGTCTATATTTATATCAGCTGTGGACCTAACCCCAGATGCAGGACCTTGCCCTTGGTCTTGTTAAATTTTATGTTTTTCATGGGGCCAGTTCTCAAGCCTCTCAAGTATGATATCGGTATGATATCTTGTCCGTCTAGTATGCTTTTATTTTGAGACATCTTTATGTAAAATCTTTGGCAGTGGCCATTTTAGTAGAGAGGGTAGCAATGAAAGTTAATATGTGTTAGGAATGCTTTTGCCTAAACACAAAAATTCAACACAGAAAATATTTGGCCCAGACAAACAATGCATGGAAACAAAAATAACTCATTCTTCCCTTTTAGCTCATTACATGATAGATGGTCAAGTCTCTGATTTATAAGAATGATAGGGATGTACACATATGCATTGATAAGTTCATTAAAACATGGGAAAATTTATAACAGAACATTTAGAAAAGAAAAAGGTTTCTCCTATGACAGAAATAAAGTACTTGGCTTTTTATAGAATTTTTAAATGGCAAAATTATTCATGGGTTTTTTTTACAAAACTAAGAGATTTTACAAACATTAATTACAATAGAGTGCTTTATCCAAAATTTATTCCTGGAAATCATAATCATTAGCTTTACTTCTAGGGAGATCATGTCCTTTATTGTTATATTATCACTTAATAATAGTAAACCTGTTCCAAATTATGTCTTCTCTTTAATTTATATAGCAAAAATTTAAATTATTAATCAACAACAATTTTGTCATGTCTTTGTTAAACATAAATATTCTGTGTATGCATTTTGATAGTGACATTCATTGAAAGGGCAGATTTTTATTAATTCATGCTTCTCTGGAGGTTAAAGAAAAACTACTCTGTCTGTGAGTTACTGAACTAGTTATTTTCTGAAAAGAAAGTATTCTGCACAACTCCAGTTTAACTTCTCAGTGGATGCTATTAAATTCCAGGAATTTTACAGTAGATTAATATCACATTGATTTTTAACAGGACCCATCAAATTTTGGTCTGCTCTTGTTAATAGGATATAAAGACATTCACATACTCAGAGATATGATGTGCCCTACATATCCTCATTCATTAAATAAAGAGCACTAGGGCTGACAAAATATACTGGTTTTTGAAGTAGTAATGTAATGACAGCTGTAGGGGATGGTAGTTTCCATACAGTGTTGCAGCAATTGAACTATAATTGCTGTAGAAAGAAAAAAAAAACAAAACAAAACAAAACAAACATGTACATAAAATTGACATTCAAAAATTCAATAAGTAAATCATTGCCATGTCAGAATTACAGATTTTGGGTGGGATTTACAAGGAAATAAAGAGACCTCAGCTGGAATGAATGTTGTATATCAAGAAATAGACAAATTAATGACAGATAAGACAAAAAGGAGCAGATGAGAAGATGAGAGTAAAGTTGCAATGTGAAAACACAGCTCTAAGTAGGGGTTGTGTAAGACACTTCCTCTGGTGAATCAAGCCAGACTACAGTTGACTGGAGAACAAATTTGTTCTAATTAAAGTGGAATAGAAGAAATAAAAATAACTTACGAAAATTCTCTGTGAATAAAATCATTGACACTAATTTTACTGTGAATTACTGTGAGTGAAATTTCTGACAATCTATTTGATAATGAAGATCATGTCTTATGTTGGGAAATTTCACATATGATAGCTTGAATTTCATTTCCTGAAAGTGCTACAGGTTTTGTTTGTCATTTGTGTCAGAAAAATTAAAATGTTAAAACATCACTAAAAATTCGCAACCCCCCTTAAGCAACCTGTAGAATTTTTAGTTTTTCTTTAGGACTCACTTGCAATTTAAAGCAACCTTTAAAGAGTATTAACAATTTGAAGAAAATTAGATCAGAAAGTCTATTAATCTGCAGTATGGAATTAATATTCTGAGTTGTACTGCTAACTTTTCCAAGCAAAATTAGAAGCAACATGAAAGAAGCACACATTTCTATTTTTTTATATTGGTAAAAAAATAAAATGAAAAATAATAAAACAAAATAGAAAAAAATAAATTTACCTTTCCAGTTCAGTAAAATCCCTCCCCTTATGTTTTCATAAAGAAAGGACATTGCTGAAAGTAAGGAGAGTGTAGTACTTTAGGTAAAAATTTACCTTATTTTATTTTAGAACATATATCTGCAAACGAATAAACAAGCATCTGCCTGAAAAAACAAATAGCATGATGTTTATATTATGAGCATTAGTCACAAGAGAAGAAACTAGATTTGGAACACAAAATAACTGACAAACAGATTCAAAGGGGCAGATGATATAAAAAAGAGCATGCAAATTTACTTCAAATAATAAAGAGATCTAAAATCCAGCACTGACACCAGAGTGTCTGAAAACTATATTTCTGTAAAATCACAATTCACTGAAATCATAACTGCATATCATAGCACATTTTAGAATGAATAAATTAAAGACCTTTTGAGAGACATGTGAAGAGTTTGTTTGCAAACATATTTTTTCTTTTTCTATTGTAGAAAACTAAAAGTTACTTAAAAAGTGAAACAATTATTTTATAGGTTCTGAAAATTAAAATTTTTGAAAAAATAATATATTAACTATTATTTTATAATCCAGATAATCTCATCTTCTTACCCTCTTCTTTCAGTTAACCTATAGAAATTGTCAAGACTTCAACTGTTATATTTAGTCTTCTAACGGAAAACACGTTTTTATCTTGGGAGGGAAAATCCTGCTTAGCTCTACTTTCACAGATTAAAATGAATGACCTGTTCACTGAAGTTTAATTATCAGGATATTGGTGGCCCATATTTGCAGACGTACACACAGATTGGACAAGCAAAATGTGCATTTTACACTGACAGAAATGCAGAATTCACATTAGATAGAAGTGAAAATGGCATAAGAGAATAAATCACATCCTTTGCTTTCTGTTATTGATCATATGCATCCTTAAATAGATAAAATTTATCTGTTTGCTCCAGGCTACCATATATTTATTTAATCCCTAAGGCTATTCACTGGTTTTGCTGCTAAGAAGACAGTATTTTTTCAAATTCTATTCTGCTTCACTTTTTCAAGCCAGTGTGTTGTAGGTGATAATGGAAAAATAAATTTAGGAATATGAAGTAAAGAAACCTCCTGAAAAAAGTACTTCTACGAAATATCTTACCAAAGACTTTTTATTGCATATGAACATTCAGAAGCTAATGTTGTGCTAATGAAGAACATACAAGAAGAGTCATAGTTAGTGTAAATTTAATGAACCCTTCCTCAACTGAATGTGACACTGTGTTTGGTCCACAGTAAGGAGCTGGTTCTCACCACAGTGAGTGCAGAGGTGAGTTGATGGCACAGCTGTTCACCCTTCATAGTCATGCTGGCACCTCCTGATTCAGACATCCCCTCTGAGCATCAGACTGTCTGCTCCCAGGGCCTGAGAAGCATTCTCCATGTGTCTGCACCCTCAGCACCTCA
Organism: Acropternis orthonyx; assembly: GCA_035583155.1. Lineage (NCBI taxonomy): Eukaryota > Metazoa > Chordata > Aves > Passeriformes > Rhinocryptidae > Acropternis > Acropternis orthonyx. The sequence goes on along the minus strand of JAWWEU010000479.1, from coordinate 49 downwards.
AAGGCTCACTGTCCTACACTGAAGCTGTGCCACTGCAGAGGTTGAGGTC
>JAWWEU010000478.1:0-11036 GCA_035583155.1 Acropternis orthonyx | reverse complement strand
GAATATTTATGTAGAAATGTTGTAATCACTCACAGAAATTGCATAAATATCGACTTTACACTGACCAAATTGGAACTCTCTTGTAGGGTGCTAACCCAATAGAGTTCCCCAACGTTGCTTTAATAAATCCCTCGGCTGCATAGAGACCCAAACTGTCTTTGTGCAGTTTTCTACGCCTTTTTGGGGGCACGAATTCTCGGCATCATCCCTCTGCAGAGCTGAAGAAGCATCCCAGTTGATTAATGAGGATCTCCAAGTGCATCAGAGACAGGGCCTTGTTAGCAGGAATTTTCACAAGGTTTCCCAATCCCCAGGCTGATCTCGAAGAATGTAACACTGCCCAAATTAGCCAGGAAGAAAGGCCTCCAAGCAGACAGGCTCAAGGATTCCAGACAGGCTTCTCAAGTGCTGCCTACTAAAAATAACACTGAGCCCATCCCCAGGCAGCTGAGGAGGAAGAGCCAGGCTTATCACCCAGGCCCAGCCATCCCCTCCGGCCACAGGAGACACTTGTGCCCTCCCTGCCCCTTGGACTGCTCCTGCACCTCACCCCGAGCAAAGTCTGCCTGCAGGGGGAAATAAATGCAGGTGGGGCAGGTCACTGAAGGCTCTGCAACAGCCCAGGGGTGGGAAAAGGCTTCCAGGTGGGTCCCGTGACTCTTCCCAGCAGCAGTTTTCACTCCAACCCAGCTCCTGAAGAGAGCTTAAACTTAAACACTCTGCCCTCGTTTCAGCAGCACAGCTTCATCCTGCTCAGAGCAAGGAAGGAAAGGGCCACTCCCTGGGAATGTTCAGGCACGGCAGAGCCCAGACAGTGGAAACTCCTGGAAAAGGGAGACTGTTCGCAGGAAAAGCACAGGGGCAGCTGAGCTGGAAACAGAGTGACTCCATCCTTTCGGGGTCCCAGCTCTGTTACCAAAGTGACTCCATTTCTTGGGATCTCAGCCCTGTAAACAAAGAGACTCCATCCCTTTGGGGTCTCAGCTCTGCTATCAAAGTGACTCCATCCCTTTGGGGTTCCAGCTCTGTAATCACAGTGACTCCATCCTTTTGAGGTCCCACCTCTGTAAACAACGTGACCTCATCCCTTTGGGGTCCCAGCCCTGTAAATAACGGGACTCCATCCCTTTGGGGTCCCAGCCCTGTAAATAACGGGACTCCATCCCTTTGGGGTTCCAGCTCTTTAAACCAAGTGACTCGATCCCTCTGGGGTCCCAGCTCTGTGATCACAGTGACTCCATCCCTTTGGGATCCCAGGCAGTCCTGCCCCATGCACAGGGAGGGTGACCCCCCCCAAAGAATCACGTGCTGGGTAATTGGAGGTTTGGGGTACTTGCAGTTCAGCAGAGCAGGAAGGGCTGAAGCAGCTCCCTTATTTAAAGCAGGAAAAGATAATTACTGCCCAAGCTGAACGTGTCAGTGGCTGCAGGCCAGGCTCTTAAATCAGACAAGGCCAGGTGGAGGCAGCTAAAAATACAACAGTGATGTCAAAGATTACTCCCAGGGACAGCAGAGCTCTGGCCACTGCCCCAGTAGCACCAGTAGCACCCAGGGGCAGCTTTTCCTCACCCCCCCTTTCCATTCCCACTGACTGGGAAGGAAGAGCTTGGGTTTGCCCCTCAATGGGTCTGGAGAGCTGGCAGTGAAGTGCAACTTGGCCTTTTTCAGCTGCTTTTTAAGTGACCTGTAAAATCCACTCTGCCCTCAGGTCTCAGAGATTTAGTGCCATTTAGCCAGGAACTCAAATCCATAAGGCAGCTGCAAACGGCAGCAGGCAGAGACTGGGAATGATAAAACTCCCTGGAGACCACGAGTTTGGCATCTTAGAGTCAGGTTTTGGGAAACCACCGCACAGTATTTAGCTGCAGTCCACATTCCCATTGCAATGCCTTCTCCATGCTTCCTCCAATAAAAGGATTCCCTGCAGAATTCCCCCAGGAGCAATGGAAATGGCTCCAGCCTGACCAAAATCAGTGTCTCCCTCTGTACAGGCTAAACCCAAGCCTGCAGAGTCCTCCTTGCAGTCCAAGTGTCCCTCCCCTCACACAGGTCATGTCCTGATCCCTGCCATGCCCTGATAGCTGCCATTTCCTGATCCCTCCTGTATCCCCATCCCTGACACATCCTGATCCTTTCCATGCCCTGATCCCTGCCATCTCCTGATCCCTGCCATAACCCAATCCCTGTCACAACCTGATCCCTGCCATAACCCAATCCCTGTCACAACCTGATCCCTGCCATCTCCTGATCCCTTCCATCTCCTGATCCCTGCCATAACCCAATCCCTGTCACAACCTGATCCCTGCCATCTCCTGATCCCTGCCATCTCCTGATCCCTGCCATAACCCAATCCCTGTCACAGCCTGATCCCTGCCATCTCCTGATCCCCGCCATGCCCTGATCCTTTCCATCTCCTGACCCCTGCCATGCCCTGATCGGTTCTGTGCCCTGATAGCTGCCATGCCCTGATTCTTGCCATGTCCTGATCCCTGCCATGTCCCAACCCCTGGCACAGCCTGATCCCTGCCACATCCTAATCCCTGCCATGTCCCCATCCCTTTCACATGCCAATCCCTGCCATGATTCCCTGCCCGAAGCTGAAGACAGGGACACTGCAGGTAAATCCCTGCAAACCCCACCCCCAGGCACCTGAGCCACCACCCCTGCCCAGCCAATCCAACCCTCGTGCTGCAGAGCTTTGGTGTCCCAGAGCAGGAGCAAAGTCAGCCCAGCTGGGCCCAAACTCACCCCCAGCACTGGAATAGCAGAGGGGGAGCAACAAACATGCAACACCCGACAAATCCTGCCAGGTTATTCCCAGGGAGAACAGCAAGAGGTTTGTCACAATAAAGGGACCTTGTCAGGGTTCAACATGAAATGCAGGACTCGCTCCTGCCGTGTCTTCCTTGCTCAGTCTAAGCCTGATGGGAGGTGGAAGAAAACAATTCCCCTGATGGAAGAAATCCCCAGCCAAAGTGAGGGATAACAGGCATTTTAACATCTTCACTGAAAACAACCAAGCATCACCAGAATCTCTTCTCCCTGCTCAGAATCCCTCTGACTCAGAGCATTAACATTATATAGGACACAGTGCCAGATATAGGCTACGGAGAGCACTCAGTAATTGACACTATTTTTATACCTTTCGTGCAAATTGCCCCCATCAGCCTACAAATCATCACTTCAGGCAGCTGAAGGGATGCTAAATAACTTGCTTAAGCCTGACATCCTGGGCTGGGCTTAACCGAGCTGTGGCACTGCCCTGGTGACACCCTCCTGCCCACTGCTCCATGTGAGCCAGACAGGGCCCTGTGCCCAGGGCTGCCCCTGGGCTGGCACTGCTGTCCCGGGCAGGTTTAAGCTCATTACAGTCAGTGCTGCCCTGTGACTGCCCAGGGCAGGGCTGGGCAGAGCCCCAGCCTGCAAACAGTGCCCTGCAGAGCCAGGATTCACAGGGGACCTGGGTCTAATACATCGTATTTTCCTCACCAGTTCAGCTACTCCCCTAAAAAACAACAGCTTTTTCATGTCTCTGCTCTTCCCTCCTGTTCCTGTCCTTGGAACAAAAGCTTGGAGAGACTCAGACTTGCAGGGAGTTACCCCAAAAACTGTGATTTGTCTCCTTTCCCAGCCACTGCACTGTTCTCTCTCCCACACTCCCTCCTTTACCCCTCCATGGAACTCTTTCCTGCCCTTTTTTCATTGTTGTTTAAGTTCTGCCCAAAATCAAAGCTCTTCAGCCTAACCTCCCAAACACCTGATCACACCTGAACCAAGGGGGACTTTGAGGTACCAGCTCACACAGCACGGCACTGGTGCCTAAAATCTTCAATCCCCCTGAAGCAGAAGCTGCCCGGACACCTCCCAGCAATCCCAGCGCTTCCCACGGCTGCTCCTGCAGGCACAGGGCTCTCTCCAGCTGAATTTATTCCACATTCTCTTACCACAGCTCTCCCTCACTGATTTTCCCCATTAGTTCCTGACATTCCCTCTGTTCTCCTCCTCCTGGTCAGGAGGGCAGAGCTCCCAGGATGTCAGAAATCCATGTCATTGCTCCCAGGATGTCAGACATCCACCTCAGAGCTCCCAGGATGTCAGAAATCCATGTCATTGCTCCCAGGATGTCAGAAATCCATGTCATTGCTCCCAGGATGTCAGACATCCACCTCAGAGCTCCCAGGATGTCAGAAATCCATGTCATTGCTCCCAGGATATCAGACATCCACACCAGAGCTCCCAGAATATCAGACATCCATGGCAGAGCTCCCAGGATGTCAGATATCCATCTCACAACTCCCAGGATGTCAGACCTTCATGTCAGAGCTCCCAGAATATCAAACATCCATGTCAGAACTCCCAGGATATCAAACATCCATCTCAGAGCTCCCAGGATGTCAGACATCCAGGATGCAGAGCTGGGAAACAATTAAAACCCCTCAGCAAGAGCAAAGCAAACTTTTCCCTCTGTTTCCCTTGGGATCTGGCTTTATTTTTCCATTTATCCTGCAGGGCAAGCATCAAATCTATTAAAACACAATCAGCAGCTTTTACTGACTTTTGGTACCAACATGGAGTTACTAAATTGAAGGAGGGGATTTTTGGCAAGCCCAGGGCTCCTTCTTTAATTGATCATCTCAGCATTGAAGGTTTCTTACTGAATTAAGGGCAAAAGGAATGCAGGAATAAAATCAAGATTACAATGTCCATTTTACCTTAATTCATTGATTTCTACACAAGTCATGAGGAGAGGAAAGAGTAAAACCCCAGATCTCTGCAAGGGATGTTTCTCCTTGTGAACCGGTGCAAAAACCAGACACCTGCTCACTTTTTGTATTTGTGAAACAGCAGATCCAAGGAACATTTGTCAACAAACATTTTATCACCCTGCAGAGACACACAGAGAAAGGAGTTGTCTGAGCCTGCCTTAAACAACTCAACTCCTTGTGTGGCACAGAATTGGTGCTCACATTTCACTGGTTCTCTCACAGCAGAGGCTCAGGTTTTTTACCCAGATATCCATGACATCATCTCAGTTGTCATAGAAACGAGCCAGCTCTCTCCCTGCCAAAAACCTGCCCAACACAGAGCCACAGTTAAGCAAGCATTCAATGCTGCCAGAATAAATTAGTGCTAGAAATGCCATTATTTGGGCACCTTCCTCGGAGCCAGGAGCAGGTTTATTTAGACTTCCTGCCAGATCTTAACAAAAGGCTGTGACAGAAAATGTTAATACAAAATAAATGCTGAAGGGAGAGATAGAGTTGCTTTTTCAGGCAATAAAAGTGACAGCTGGAACAAAAGGGACCGGCTGTACCAATGCCTCTGCTATTCTCACCTCCGAGCACATTGGCAGGATCAAAGCCAATATAATTAGTTTAATGACTACAAACCCTCGGAAGGGGTTTTAATTGCTACATGCAGGAAAACCGCTGTTCCTCTCTCCCCTTCTCCCTGCCTTCACCCACCCATCTCCCACCTCACCAGGGTGAGAGCCAGCTGAAAAACCATCCCCTTACTCCCAAATTACAGGGTAGTCCCTTTTAGAGGTTGACAGCTCAGGAGGGTGAAACAAGAGAGAAGTCTGGAAGGAAGAACCAAACAGCCATCCAGGTTTGATTTGTCCCGAGGCCCCCAAAATACAGGGGTTTTTGCTGGGGAAAGTGCTTGAACGTCTGGGGCTGGGAGGGAGGTTGTCTGCAGGAAAATGAAATTCAAGCTTCTCATGTCCCACACTAAGTTGGCATCCAGTGCTCACTGTGAGATTTGTTGTCTCAAAAAAACCCAACAAAGCTCAGGTTTCTTTTATGTTGACAAAGGACTCCCTCCCCCACCCCAAAATAACCATATTCCAGTGGAAAGCACGCAATGGAAATTGGGCCGTGCCTGAAGAGGGAGAGCTTTGGCTGATGACATCACAAAAAAGCAGGAATGTTTGTACAGTGGCTGAAAGGGCAAAGCAAACTCCTCCCGTGCTCCCAAAGCTCCGGATGTGTTTGCACAGCCCGTGCCCATCCCTCGGCAGTGGGATGTGCTCAGCCTGCATCCAGCCCAACAGCCTGGCACAGGAGCCCGAGTCCCATGGCAGCAGAGCTGAGCCATGGGAAGGCAGTCCCACATCCCTGTGAGTCAGCAGGACTCACCTCCTGCCTGCACCCACCCCGGGCTCTGTGATTCCAGGGGATCCGTGATTCCAGGGGATCCACGAGGGCAGTGCAGCAGGCACAGCCAGTGCACAAAGCAGCACAGAAACGGCTTGGTGGTTCTGGCATCCCCCCAGGATCTCCTCCTGCTAAGAGAGGGACCTGCCTCTACCCTCTGGAACACGGGAGGGAATGTTTTGGAGAGAGGCTCCTGGATTTAACCAGCACCCCTGTGGCAATCCTGGCGTTTCCAGCCTGCTGCTTTGTCACCCCTGCAGGCAGAGAAACACAGCCAGGAAAGGGAAAGCAAAGCTCCACGAGCCTCTGGGAGTTGGGATCCGAGACATTTCACCCTGCTGTTGTTTGGAAGAGCTGGGACAAACGATGGGGAGAACAAACAGCTCTGGAGCAACTGTTCACACGGAAGGTTAGTGCAGGAAAAGGCTATTTCTGGCCTCTGAAAGGAGAGTTTGCATCACACCAAGGCCAGTGGCTCCCAACCCTCAGTTCCTCTGGTGTTAGTATCTATTTTTTCAAAACATAATCAGAAAAAAACCTAAGCAGGCTATTTAATTTGCTGACTGACTGAAAGGTGGTGCCACAGTCCTGTTCACATTTCTGTGCCAGTCAATCCCCTTGGCTTTATTTGAACTGATCGAGGAAAGGAGCCACGCAGTACTTGGAGAGTATTTTAGAGGAGATCCAGGGGAACCCAAACCTGTGCTTTGCTGAAGTCACAGGTTTCATCCTGGACTTGCTTGGAGCAACCTGGGACAGGGGAAGGTGTCCCTGCCCATGGCAGGGGGTGGCACTGGATGGGCTTTAATGTCCCTCCCAACCCAAACCAGCCTGGGATTTCATGATTCCAAGGATGGTCTGCCCCTGGTGCTCATCGCTGCTCACCAAAAGCAGGCAGGAGGAAAAAATAGGTTTCTTGCCACTTGACCTGTGGTTTGCAGCTGACAGGCAGTGACACCGGTCCTCAGGATATTTTCCTGCTTGGAACACACACACACAAACATCCCAACTCCCCTCTTCTCAGCACCAAACACCCCACCACCCACAGGAACCACCCCCAGACACAGCTGAGAGCACACAATTTTGGGGGCCTGAGCAGAGGCATCACTTATGCACAGAACAACTCATGTGAGCACCGACCTCAACCTGCCCCGGGGCTCAGAGCCAGCAGGAATGTCCACAGGGAGCTATGGATGTGCCTCCCTGCACCCCCCCTGTGCCATCCTCACCACTCTGTGCACGATAAACGGGACACACCACGAGAGCAGCGAGAGGGAGCTCAGGAAGAAACTCCCAGAGCCACAAAGATCCTGCAGGAACCCTGAGAAAACAGGGCGGGGGGACAACAGCCACTTCCACGCACTGCCACTGGTGTGGCCCTCCAGCCCAGACAGGAATAAATCCACCCATTAAATAAAGATGGGAAACAAAAAACAGCTCTGAACTATCCAAAGGGCTGAGGAACAGGAAAAGCTGGGGGGGGGCTGATGGGAGCACAGAGAGGCTCCACACTCGCTCTGTCACACACAAGTGCTGCTCACAGGGATCCTCCCACAGCCCAAGGAGGGTCACACAGCCTTTAAAATGACAAAATCTTCCTGGGATCAAACTCCGCTGACACGAGAACGAGCAAGGACACGGGTGGAAGGAGCAGTGGCCAAGTGAAGCCCCTTCCAAAGGGATCAGTGGTGAAGGTGTTCCCTTTGAGACCCTTTTCCATGAGGAGCACAGTCAGTGCAGGCCCTTGTGGCCACAGCTGGTGATGCCCAGAGTGCCAGGCACACACAGCTCAGCACCAACAGCCAGGAAGGCTGAGACTGTGAACATCAATCCACAGTAAACATGGCTCATGCTTCAGCACAAGCCAAGCAAACTGGTGCCTGGAATTGAGCCTAAAATAATATTAAGAGCTATTAAAAATTAAGCCTTTGGAGTGGGACTGGAAGCAGGCTTGGCCTTCAGCCTCCCTTTGGTGTGGAAGAGATGAAGAGCAGCATTGCTGTGGTGGTTTATTTGGTTTGGTCTACAGGAACCCCATCCTGTTATCACAAACTCCCAGCTAGCGGGAGCTCTCCCAGAACATGGGAAATAACAGGACTTGAAACTGCCTAAACCTCCAGAGCACCTGCCCTGCCATTTCTCTGTGTCCTGACCCCTCTCCCGAGCTGAACTCCAAACCTGGAGCTGCTGCTGCTCCAGCTCAGAGCAGGCAGCTTCAGGTGACACCCAAGGGACACCATGGCATTCACTTGGCTCAGCAGCTTCAAAGCCCTTGAGATCACCAGGGAATTCTTGCAAAACCCCTGGAAACACAGGAAACAAATGCCTGGAAGCACAAGAAATCACGAGGCTTGGATGACAGAGTCTTTCCCTTTGTGTACCACATGAACCAGATGCAGCCAGTCACACTCAGTCCACTGCAAAACTGGGCTGGAAAGAGCCAGAGTTTCCATCACCAAACACTTCTCAAGTACAGGATCATCCCAGAATCATTCCAGCTCAAGTCTGCTCAAGGCCCCACACCAGCAAAGCCACGCTCCTGCAGCCACTGCCACCCCTTTTCCCACCAGAAGTGGAAAATCCACCTGGAAGGCTGCAGGGACCATTTCCCTTTGCTCCTGCAGCCGCCACCTCCCTGCACAGGGCTGGCATTCTCCAGCAAGGCTCTGACTGCCAGGGACAAGGGGCTTGGTAAACAGAGCCAGAGGGATGGGGGGGGTGACCTGCAGCCCAGATAAACCTCTCCCCCTTCCCTGGGAAGAGGCCACGGGATGCCTGAGAACATCCCCAACTTCAACTATCAGGGCAACGTCCCAGCAAAAGGAGGGAAAAGGAAGAATCCCTCAGTCCTCGCTGTGGAGCCACACAAAGCACAAAGAGCTCCTAAGAAATCATCACAACATCCCCCTGGAGCAGCAGGAGCCTTCTGGAGCTCTGCAGGCACCAGGGAACCATTTCCTCTTGCAATCCTCCTGTTCTCTTTGGGAGCTGGCAGAGAAAATGTGATTTCATGGGATGCACAAAGCACAGGAGAGAGGCACTAACTCCTGGTTTGGGATGATGAAGGAGGGTACAGAGTCTAAAACACCAAGGGAGAAGGACCTGCAAGGCAACAAGAAATCACAGTTTGTCTCATGGGGAGGCCCTGGCACGGGTCAGGCAGAGGAGCTGTGGCTGCCCCATCCCTGGAAGTGTCCCAGGCCAGGCTGGACAGGGCTTGGAGCAACCTGGGCTGGTGGAAGGAGTCCCTGCCCGTGGCTTTAAGGCTGGGCTTTAAGGTCCCTCCCAATCCAAACCATTCCATGATCCACTCTCAGATATCAACATACAAACACCAACAGCATCCAACTGCTCTGGGCTTAGAAAATGGGTACAAACCACACCAGGGCAATCCTGCCTGTTTTTTTCCAGGAGAGATGAGATGGAGTTCACTGAGCAGAACAAACAGATGTCGCCTCGTTCCCTCTGAGACCAAGACTGTGTTGCACAAGAGTTTTTAACAGACATCGATTTTAAAGCGCTCTGGCACGAGGAGCTGCACCGGGGCAGCTGTGCCAGTGGGGAGGGGCAGCAAAGCTGGGGCACTGGGTGAGGCTGAGAGGGGCACAACGTGAAACCAACCCCCCTGTCCCCACCCCCAGAGCAGGAAAGTGGGAACGAGCACCAGGCAGCACCCCCTAAAACCCCGCCTTGGTGTTTACATCCCTTTGGGATGTGTCTCTTTCAACGTGCCTGAGAGCTCTTCCCAGAAGCCACGAGGGTTTCTGGAGAGTAAAGCATGTGCTGCTGAATTCTTTCCCTTGGCAGGGCTCAGGGCATGACAAAGCAGGAATGGGAATGTCCCCTCTCCCAGCAGAGCCCTGGGCAGGCTGAGACCACCGTGAACACGAGGGAACCCGCTGCCTTGGCTTTTCCCTGCTGTTATTCCCAGGCTTTTCCAGGCATTTCCAAGCACATGGGCTGGATCTCGGGGAAGGGAAAAGCAAATCCTGCCTCTGAGCTGCCACGGAAAGCACAACACCAGTGGGATTCAGTAAGGCAGGATTAGTTCCCAGGTAACCTCCCAGCAGCTGGATTGAAGGATTTGGGGAAATTCCCTGCTCCCAGCACTGCTTCCCTCCTAAGGAACACCACACTCAGCACCCCGGAGGAGCTGTTCCTCACTGCCTGGAAACACCTCTTTCTATTTTTTCCCCTCCTGCAATTCATCTGAGCTGTTTTAGGAGGAGCAGCACAACAGAAATGTTCCCTCTCTCTAGGAAGGACACTCCAAGTCGTTGACTCCAAGGAAATACTGGAGGAGTCCTTGTATGTGCACATACTTGCCTGGAGATAACAGGATTGCCCCGGGAACAGTGGCCTCTGACCTTCTTTAGGAGCACAGCACAAGGAGCTAAAGTGAATCCCAGCTTGGCCCAGGGAGGGTGTTTTTGCTCCAGTGAAGCAGCACCAGCCCAGCCGAGGTTGGTTTCCCAACTCCCACTAAAGGTCTGGAATAGGGAACTCCCTGAAGGGTTTTCTGCTGCAAAGTAAATTCCAGCTGGGACAAAGGTCTTTATCTGGAGGGCGATGGATTCACCCTCTGCACAACCACCACAAACCAGGAGCTCTTCGGTGCTCCCAGCAGGGAATGTGGGACCAGGGGGACCAGGGCAGGGAATGTTGGGATCAGGGGGTTCCAGGGTGAGGGAATGTTGGGATCAGGGGATCCAGGGTGAGGAAATGTGGGATCAGGGGGCTCCAGGGTGAGGGAATGTTGGGATCAGGGGATCCAGGGTGAGGAAATGTGGGATCAGGGGGCTCCAGGGTGAGGGAATGTTGGGATCAGGGGATCCAGGGTGAGGAAATGTGGGATCAGGGGGCTCCAGGGTGAGGGAA
>JAWWEU010000477.1:0-11044 GCA_035583155.1 Acropternis orthonyx | reverse complement strand
CTTTGTCTGACCCTTCAGTTGAGACCTGACTAGCATGGGAGACCCTACTGGAGGCACAAACCACCGCCAGCATAGCTTGCAACCTCATAAAGGCACGCAGGCTTCTCCCCTGCGACAAGGGGGTGCCCGTGGAGAAGCCACTGAAGTAATGATTAGGATAACTTCCATTTCCCAGTGAGACATCATCTGTAGTGAATGTTATTCTAGATAATAAGTTGCTTTGGCTGGAATTTTGAATGAAAAAATTTCTGGTAAAAAGTAAACTTTTTTAAAACCTGTAAGTTGTAGTAAACAGTGGGAGGTTTGTTTTTTTTTTCTTTTTCTTTTTTTTCTTTTTCTTTTTTGGTTGGGTTTGGTTTGGGTTTTGTGTGCTTGTTTGTTAGCTGAGTTTTTTGTTATTTTTGCTTTTGGTTTTATATATCTGGTTTTCTGATGAATCTGAAAATTCTGGAATTTTAGTGGTTTTTTTCCAATTTCTCTTTCTTTTCTTAATATTCCTAACATTGTGTGTGATAGAATAATGGTAGCAGCTACCTTCTGTGTGTCACAAAGCTTCCTTATGTTCCTATGCTCTTTGCAACTCCTTAATTATGGAATATTTACTGAAAATTTTAAAGTTCAGAAATATAGTAGAAAATGGTTTACAGAAATTATGCATTTTAACACTCAAAGACAGAAAAAGGTAAAGAAAATAACTTGGATAAAACAATTAGTAAATTTTAAGAATTTGAACATTTTCCAAGAATGTTTAAAACTGTAAGCATGAACCATAGTATTATACCTTAAAAACACAAACAGTCGCATTACTAGATTTTGCGTTACATTTTTCATCTTTTTACAGCTAAGTAGAAGGCTCAAATTTTGTCAGAGGGAGTGCTTAGATAAATCTAACTGAAGTTAACTGCATTTGTTTTTCACAATACTGTTAATTGTTTTCTGCTGTTTCTTACTGCAGAACACAAATTTCCTAGTTTTCATGCAAATATAGCTTCCTTTCATGTGTGTGACAGATTTTCTCCTGAAGTAAAAATAAATGTTTACAGCCCTTCAAGAACTGTCTGCATTTAGTAAAACTTGCCATGATCTTATGTTTTTTACTCTGATAGACCCAATCATCTGAGAAATGGTGCTTGTTTAGACAGAGATCTGTCTTTTTTTCCAGAGGACTGCACAAAGTTTGCATATGACTGAAGTTCAACAAGGACAGAGGAAATACACACATGCACAGGGCAGAATGCTGGACTTGGTTACACTTATAAAAGTTTAAATTTCATTTTGCAACTCCTGTTCTCTTGTTGATCCTGGTGTAAGGAATTTGTTTCTTCTAAAATTCTAACTATCTCTGATCTTATTAGTCATGTTTTATTCAATGCTCGCTACCTCTACCATTCTCAGAAGATTTTCTTTTTACTTTTAAAAAAGGTAGATATTTTCTGTTCAAAATATATTGTTGTTGTTATACTATTATTATTAGCATTACTATTATCATTAGCATTAACATTATTATCATCCAGCAGGAAAATACTCAAATATGCAGAAGTTTGGACTTGGGGAGGCTTTGAGGGAATTTTTTTACAGGTAGCAACTCTGAAGATTTTCATGACATTATCTTGAATGCAGAGAAACAACGTAAATACTTCCTTTTAATTTTGGTGACTGATGGCAAGGTGTAAGAAATTATCACCTACAGAAGATGCCCCAAGGACAGAGCAGGTTTTCTGCTTTGGACTCTGTCATAAACCAACAACCATGGTAGCTGTACAGGCAGAGACAAGAGATGTCACTGGGAAGGGAGTTGTACAGTGTCTCCTAACACTATGTGAATGAACATAGATTTATGTAAATATGCCCACACCTCCCCGATATCTCTTAATTTGTTTTAAGATGAAACTTACTCATCTTCAAAGACAACATACCTTATGCACATGTATTTGTGCTGAAGACTGTCCAACCTAAACATATAGGATAGGGGACTCTAGAGTGGATCAGCTTTTGGCTTACCCATTTCCCTCCGTCAGCTATAACGAGAGCCCAGACACCTGTCATGGACTGAATCTTCTTGACTTTGCTTAAAGTAACTACCTTACCAGAAAGATGTCAGCATCAGCCCATTGCCAACTGGGAAGCAAAACTTTGAATTCAGCCTCCAGCTCAAGAAGTCTCCTTGTCACTGCCTGTTACAAGCAGGGTTTACATATTGGCAATGAGATCAGCATATGTGTGCTCTGTTTCTAATGTCTTTCCTGAATGCCTGTTCTATGCTGTTGTCATTGGGAACAGTAAAAGGTAGATGGACTTGTGCTCTTGGGTGGTAGACTTTCAGGTTCTTGTGAGAGTAACCAGGAAAAAAAAAAAAAACCCTGGCATTTTGAAATTACCTCCTTGAAGTCAGACGGACAACTGTTCCGCAGTAGGCTCTACCAAATAAACCACAACCTCCCCTCACCCTCCAAAAACCCAACTCAAACCAAACAACCAAATCCACCCCCCAAAAAAATCCCCAATCAAAACACACCTTCTCCCAAAACAATATATAATTTTGCATTTTCTTGTTCAGCCTTTAAAATGTTGTCACATCCCCATGCATTACCAAGAAAGTAATGGTTGAATAATCTAATTTTCTGCAGTTTGGGGGGTGAGTGAGGCAGACATGGTATCTTTGAGCTTAACACTATGCTAACCCTGGGTTGAAATTCAATTGAGCTCTGGTTGTACACTTGCTTGACAGCAGATGCTGTTGCAGTTCTTGGGTATCGGTCTTCTCATTGTTTGTGCTAGAGTTACTTGGACATAATTTCCCATCTGTCCTACATCTGGCTTTTGCCTCTACAGAAAGCAGGAAGGATAGCTAATTGGAGCAGCAGCTGATGCACACTTAATCCAGCACAGAATTAGGAAAAGGCTGGTGTGAGTCCCTTGAACAAGGACCTGGGGTTTTCTGCTGGATCTCCTTAGCTGGATGAAGCCCTCCCAGGGCTGCTTATCAAGAAGCTGTCCATGTGGTTCTGACTGTGGTAAGCAGCTGCTGAGCTCACAGCCTCTGTGTGTAGCCAGACAGTCTAAATCATGTGGGTGGTAGCTGTTGCTAAAGACCTTTACCTCAGGGATACAGAGAAAAGCTGCGGGTGTGTTGTAGAGTCCATCACAAGCTCTTCTGTTCCTGAGATGGCCTTTATCTGGGACTTTTGCCTCTGCTGAGGTTATTGATACCATAATAGTAGAAATGATAAACACTCATTTTCTGTGCCTTATTTATCCTGGCTACTATGAAACTCAGCATTACTTATGCTGGAAAGGCTACTTCGATTCACTGTAGTACAGACATTTTATCAGTAAATCACATGGGGGTTTGTGCACGCTCAGCTTGCAAGAGGGAAGTAAACGGAGTATAATTCTTTTAACTTAGGCTTGGATCTACTCAAAGGTACAGATTTTTATTCAAATTTACATGGTTTGAGTTTTTTTATTTTTTTTTTAAATAATATCTTTGTTGACTAATATGATGGAAAGCCCTTTTGGCAATATTACTTGGGTATTACAACAATCTATTTTATAGAAATGTGATTTGTTATACATTATTAAAATTAATATCTTTCCCAACACCTTCAGTAGCTGTCATTGTCCAGATTGCTGTTCTGGAGCTTTATCATACACATTAATAAACATTGGTCAGTGATCATTGCATAAGGGTATCATGAAGTATCTATTTATTGGTACATTTTTCAAATGTGTCATGATGAAAACTGACAAGTAGCAAACAACCTTGGCTGGACAAATGATCGAGCCACATGAGTAATGTGTGCCATACTCACTCTAATGGGAATTTTTCACTATCAATTAGATAGACTGAACTGTAAAGCCACATCCTCTTGAAAAGCTTGAATTGAAAGGATGAGGAACCATCATGTAACAGCACAGTTGCTTTCATCCATCCCCACTACTGTAATACCTGAGAAATGTATCACATACTTTTGCACATTTATTTTCTCAGTGGATCTGTGAGATGTGACATCACTACCCAAGCTTCACTGCTGGGCTGTCCAAGACCAAATAGGCAGGTCATGGCTGAGCTGGCTGAGTCTTTACTAGCCTGCCTAGTACTGACCTTACCTTCTTCTTCATCCCAAAATCTACAGGAACATGAATGAGATGAATGGTTTGCCTTTGTTTTTCAGAGGTTGAACCTGTGTTCAATATATGTTTGTTTCATTTGCATTGTATTCATGTCACTAGACTTTACTTCCTATGGCAATTTTGCCTACTAAAGATTTGCTCCTCTCTGGTACTTACACTGAGCAGCCTCAGAAACTTCTCCACACCTATGTCTGTAATGGACTGCTGAAGCAGATTTTTCAGAGTTCTGGTTTCAGAGTTATTTAAACCCATTTGGTTTATAAAACTGAGTTGCTTGCATACATGAGAACACGTATCTTCTGTGGTGGGTTTTGTTTTAGTTTTTGTTTTGGTTTTTTTTTGTGTGTGTGGGGAGGTTTTTTGTTTGTTTGTTTTTGTTCTCTCCTTTGTACTACTAATGATGGCTAGAGGAAAACAGAGATAAATGTTTCTCTTAATCACCTTTGCCTCTAACCGTATATAAACCCTGAAATTTAGTACATATAAACATGGGACTGAGAGGATAGTGGGAAAGATTTGCAAAGGATTTGATGTTTCTTGTTGGTTATAGTTTGGAGTTCCTATTAAGAAACAGAGCAAAACCAAACCAACCAACCAAAACATCCCCCAAATACCTCCAACCCAACCCCCTCAAAAAAACCCCAAACCAAAAACCTAACAAAGCTAGACACTGAAATGGTACAATTTATGCATTAAACCGTACATATTTTACAGGCCCTGTGTAAGTATGACAGGACAAGAGATCCCTTTGTTATGCTTTAGAAAGAGTAGTTTCCTCTTGGGTTGCAGGGATTGCATTTTCATTAGATAAGTAATTCTGCATTGTAAGGTCATTTTTGACCAAATGAACTGCTGTGTTGCTTCTCATTCCTAAGAATTTTGTGCAGAGAAGCTTTCAGTTTTTGAGAATATCACTAAGAAACCTTCTACTTGATCAGTGCTCTGTATTCCATAAAGGAGCAAGTAATTCAGAAGTATAAAATTCAGAAGCAAATTAAGTCTGCTTCTCCCTCTCTCAGTGGCTTATTTTAAGTGTATTATGGCTAGTGGCACTAAATGGAATCTACTGGTTTTGGTTTTTCATGAGATTTGTCAAAACTTCCTCTAAGGCTGCAATTCTGAGTAACATTCTGCCTTTCTGGCTAGAATCATCTGTGAAATACATAAAGACTGGCAATTAGCAACTCATGAAACATAGGTCAGGATGTTTTGATGTCACTTCTACGGTGTTGCCACATTCCTTTGTGCTATTTGTTTAAGTAAATTGGGATGATGGGTGTGTGAGAATATAGTTTTACAAATTACTATTACCAAGGAACACTCAGCTTTATAGATAAAAAATAACTCTAGCCTTTCTTTGTCCATGTATTTGATTGGCATAACTTCTTTATTCAATTTTTTTACCAGTTTGTCATAACTTTGTTATTAGAGCTTTTCTCATTTTTTATTTGCATTGTAATCCTTGGAATATTTGGAAGGTATTGTGTTGGTTGATTGTGTTGGATCATTTTGCTTTTCTCAGTGTCTTCTGGATAAAAATCTGGATTCAGTAGGGAAAAACATCCTAATATTCAGCCTAAGTTTATTAGAGGAACACGTCTCCTTCATTAAAGGTATCTAAACACTCTTTTTGCCACATGTTTTTTTTTCTGAGTTTTTCCCTTTATTGGTCTATTGGTCAGTTCCAATGAAGTACGGCTTTATAAAAACAGAAAGTCAGCTCTTTTGAGATCTGCATCTCAAGATACATTTTAAGTCACTTTTTTCTCCCCATTTATTTTTGTTTTACTTTGGTTTGTGGTTTTTTGTTTCCTCTTCTTTCTTGTCTTTTGGACTGACAGAGCAACACAAGGTGCCTTAGTACAAAATAGGATGGAATTGGACTAAATACATAGAAGCAGAAATCAAACCTATGTTTCTATGAAATGAGAAGAAAAAGCTAATGCAAGGCCCCTGAATTTTTCTTTTCCCTCTCCTGTTTATTTTCTTTGAGTATGGAAAGCAAATTCTTTGTCCTCGTTAGATGAGATCTGAAGAATGTCATCAAATCACCCATGAAATTTTAGTTCTTGTGCTACTCTTTCTGAAAAAAGCAACATTTTTGGAGGGCAGACACTGGCATTCTTTCCCACATACACACCCTCCCTTCCTCTGTGCATAGCCCTTGATTGTCACCATTTCATTTAAATCAAAATACTAACCCCCCTTTTTTCTCATCTCTGTCTCACAAATCTGTTATCCTGGCTGCCAGCCCAGAGTGTGTAACAATATTACAAGGCAATTTCTTTTCCACTCTGCCTGGTTTGAGGTAGATGGTAAGTAAAATGTTGGGTTGAAATACGTGATGGCTCTCTATCTCATGTTGAACTTTTCAGGTTGCCCAGTTACCCTTTATGGGAGCATAAAATAGTGAAGAAATACAAATCTCCCACAAAGCATGTAAAATTTGACCACAGTCTCATTCACAGAACTTTGGACAATAGTGATTAGTAAGACATAAAAAGTTTCCCAATTTTGCATCCGGTCGAGGGATGAGAATACCATGTGAAATTGCAGGGACAGATCAATGGGTTTGTCCTCCTCACCCTCCCAGAAGGGAAGCTTTTTTGTAAGCCTTTCACCTTCAGCTGTGCTGGGTATTAACCTGAGATATTAAGCTTGCAATCATAAACACTCAGTTGATGTATAGGCATAACATAAGTGTGCTCATAAATGGGTATATTCTAATTTGCCTATTACTATCACTTTACTGTCATTACTGGAACAATATATTTATTATATCATCTATACATGTCCATTATTTCCACTCTCTACAAGGATATGTAATGGGATATAATATTTTGGCCAACTACTTCTAATAAAACACATGCTTTTATATTTATAAGAACAGAACAACCAAGAATACTTCTTTGGAAAACTTCAAAGATATTACAAATTTTGGGAAAAGAAACCCAACAAAATCCATTAAATCCCTGCAGAGAATATGGGAGTGGGTTTTTTTGTGTGTATCTGACAATAGCAGAAATTACAGTGTTGTAGTTAATTTAGATGCAAATTATTTTTAAAACAAGTTCTTAATGCTTTTTTGGAAGCTATGTGTGTAATTAATATATACACATGTATATACATTTTCTGCTATTGCTGTGGTTTAGCCACTTGCTCACTTCCACCTGAGTGGGATGGGCTGAGGAGAAATGGAAGGGCAAAAGTAAGAAAACTTGTGGGTTGATATAACAGTTATAATAATGATATTAAATTGTAATGAAAAGATAATAGCAAAGAGAGAGAAATAAACCCCAAGAAAGACAGGTGAGGTTAATGAAAACAATTGCTCACCATTAAACAACTACTGCCCAACCAGCAGTGGTACCCTTTCTAACCCTCTCCTTGTTTATGTGGGCAGAATGATGCCATATGGTATGGAAGCTCTGGAATATCACTTTGGCCATCTGGTGTCAGTTGTCCCAGCTGTATCCTCTCCCAAATCCTTGTGCACCCCCAGACTCCTGGCTGGTGGTGTGGGGTGAGAAGCAGAAAAGTTCTTGGGTCCGTCAGGCCTGCTCAACAGTAATGAAAATATCCCAGTGTCATCAACACTGATTCCAGCACAAATACAAAAATACAAATACAGTCTCATACTAACCACGTTGGAAAAAACTTCATGCACCCAAACCAAATGCTGCACAACTGTTCATAAATCTATTTTTCCATCAGTATGTTTGATGCTGTATTATTCAGAATGAAAACCCTGCCAAATCCTTTACTAATCAGAGTCAATCAATTTAACAAAAGAACCTCCTGACTGAAACCTATAAAATCTCTCTTATAACACTAGGAAAACAAATATCAATGAAAACAGATATGACAAATTGATCCTGAATTTTTCCTTTGTAAAAAAACCCAATTTCTTTATAATCAAATAGCAAAACATTGTTTGCAAGTGCCACCTGTATCTTAAATGAGAGTTCACGGATATTAACAGGTTGGTGGAATGTCTTTGCCTTCATTTTTTTCTAAAGATGCAATGGAAAAAACCAGTGAGCTCTGGTATTACATCTTTGGTAAACTTAGGGATTTCTGCAGAGACTGGAAAAGGCAATTTATACCAATGTGCCACAAAAACATACACAATGAAGATCCTGCATTACCAGCTCAGCTGTGCTCAGGTGTTCTGTGAAAGCCAGGGGAAAGCCATGTCTACAATTAGCCACTGGGACCTTAATTCTGTGATTCAGATACCTCAGAATAGTTATACTAATAGGGGAAGAATAAAAATTCGTTTTAAAATAAACATAAAATTCTGCTTCTAGTCTCTGAGAACCTCCAACAAACAGAGAAATATCAGTATTTCTCATGGAACTTAGCACACTGTATTCCTGTGTACAGTTTGTTAGTATTTAGGATTCTAATTAATATAAATGCAAATGTGAATTAGCAATCTAAATACCTTTAAAACTCAACCTTGACTCTGCTTTTGGTGCCCAGGCAAACAGCTATGGTTAAATTTTTTTGATGTTAGAATAATCAGTATATAAACACAGTTTTGTTCTGCAATCATTAATTTTATTTTATTTTTTTCATATTAAAAAACCCTTCAAAACCCCTACTGCTCATGTTTTATTTTTTTATTAAATGTCATGAACTGGAAATTTCAAAAGTGTGTGAAAGAAATCTTCCTGTATCCAAGTCTGCTGCTTAAATTACTCTATGTCAATTCTCCTGTAAATGGGATTAGCATGAAAAAACCCCAGTATAGAATCTTTTATAGTGGTCCAACTTGCCACACAGAAAATAAATCTTACTTTGTGAATCTGTTGAATTCACTAACAAGGTGAACTTGCACCAGAAGAAGAGCTAAAGAAGTAAGATTAAAAATTGAAATTAAAGTCTGCTTGAACTTCTGGTTGCTTTTGCTATAACTACTTCTTGCATAGTAATTTAGGAATAGTTTATTCTGTATAGACAGATGATCAACACAGATGTCCATTCCTCCTCATCAAGCTGCAAAGACAGATGCATTAAACTACAAGAACAAATAGCTTTTAATCCATACGCCATATTAAAAAAACGTATCAAAAGTGTTCTTAACAATATGCAAATCCTTCATTGCCATCCTCAGAGTTGTATGGTACTGGAGTGGGTTATTTTTTGTGTCATCTGCATGTTTGGTCCATTGACTGAACTTGCACATACATATGGACCCAATGTACCCAGAAAGTCATATGATATGTTTGGGATACTTGCACGCTGGTGGCAAAATATCTCATGTCCATTTCATGACTGCAAGAATGACCTGTTTTTGAGATCTTGTGGGTACTACCACAACAATTACTGGAACTAGGTTAGGAGAACGTTGGCTTCCATTTTTACACTATATGTGGCTTTGTCCATTTAAACTGCTGAGTTTTCAGGCTTCTGTCATTCCCAAGGCCTTCAGCTGGATCATGGACTCCCAGTAGCTCTGCAAAGCAGACCTTAATTATGATTATTATCAAAATTCCTATGAAGTCAATAGGATCTGAGAGGAAGCTGCAGTCAGCCATTGATTAGCTTGCTTTTCCATGACAAATACTTTGCTGCTGTCCTGTTTTGCTCCTGTGAACAGATTCAAAAAAACAATTCTTAATTTAAGCAAGGCTACTGTTTACAGCAAGGGCTACTCAGGCATGTAAAGTTTTTCAGGACTAAATCCTTATCTATCATTAAATAAGTAGCTTTGTACTCTTTTCCAAGTACCACAGGATTCAGCATCAAGAAATCTCCCACAAGAGTACTTTCCTCTGTTCCTTCAATTTGTGTTGAATTGTACTCCTTATCTCAAATAACAGTATCTATTCTGTAAAGGTTACAGAAAAAGCAGGTGAGTAGCATATTTTACACACTTCCCATTCCTCCTGCTCCTGCTGACAGCAGTCTGTAAAATTAGGGAGCTGTGCAGAACTTTGCTCATTGCAGAATTAAGGATTTTTGAAGAAGTTTTTTTGGTTACCTTCCTGTCTGTTGAGAAACATGAGGCTTGTTTCTCTGCTCTGTTGGAAAAGTTTAGATCAATTATTTGAACTACCTTAGTTAACTAATTACTCCATAGCTCTTCACTGTCTTTAAAATGAATATACAAACACTGGGAGAAAGTGATCTCTAGAAGGAGTCTAAGGAAAATTAGGATCCTATTTGAAGGATTTTTCTATTGAGGTGATTGAAGTTATGCGGACTTAGTATGTCTATATCTGTAGGTGAAGAGAGTCCTTGCTTCCAGATATATGATTCCCAGAGTTGAAATGGCAGCCCTGAATAATTAACCTTATTTTCCAGTGCACTACAATGAAAGTTCTAGGACTCAAAATGTGCTTTGTGACTGCCTAATCTGTTTTGTGATGAGTTTCAGGCTTCAGGAATAACTAAGTCACCATACAGGAAATGGCAAGGATGCCGAGCTATCTGGGAAATTCCACCCCTTTTCAATTCTTCAGACTCACCAACAGCCTTGAATTAAGTACCTATGTGACACAAAGATTTGCAGTTTAGAGCTGTCTGATCTATAATTCTCTGTCTTTTTCTCAGTGACAAATGACTTGTTGAAAGGACTTCATCTTCAAAATCCAAGCAGCTTGAATTGGTCACTGTGACTGAGCATATTACTAGGCTGTATAGGCTAGTAGGCAACCTATAACAGATAAGGAAAAAACTTAAGTGTCTGGCTTAGCTGGTAAAGTGCTTAGCTCATAATTCACCCAAAGAGGAAGAAAACATATCAAAGATGGTTCCTGAGTGCTATTAGCTTGTTTCGATGTTATGGGTTTAAAATCTTGGAATTTTTCTTTCATCTACCAACTCTGCACCTCAGAGGAATCACCCTCTGTCTCCTCTTCAACCGTGGAACCTGGAAAGAGACTGCATGCCCCACAGAAAA
>JAWWEU010000476.1:0-11054 GCA_035583155.1 Acropternis orthonyx | reverse complement strand
TATTAAAAATATAATGACTTAAAGAAAATAAGTTGTGACAAGGCAATTTTAAATATGTACTTGCAATCACCAATCCAACCCAAAGCAAACAAACCCCATCATTTCACAAAATTGAAGCACACACCACAATGATGTTCTGCTAGCTGATGTTTTCAAGAGTTCTATTGTTCAAAGTAAGTGATGCTGCCGAAAGATACAACAATTTCATTACATTTTCTTAATGAACAGTAAACTTCTCTGTGTACCACAAAATGGAGGAAAAACTGCAGGATTTTGAAAAGAAGCAAAATCTGCACACTGAAACATCTCTGCTGCTGGCCTCAGTCATTAAACAGTTCCGAGGAAATACAAAATACAGAAATAAATTACCCAAGTTTTACTAAAGGATCAACACCTAGTTATTTGTTTCTACGATTAATTAGCTACAGACAGTTATAGCAGCAGTAGTCTGTAGGTCTGTGCTTAAGGTAATTGCAAAAGGCATGTAAATATAGACAGCTAGTCAGTGGAAAAAAGGAAGATGTGATTAATCAACAGGATTAGTTAGAAAATTTCTTTGCATATAATTGTGAGGAGCAACTGTGCTTTAATTGTAGCATTGAGAGAATATGTCTTTCAAATGCTAAATTATTCATCATGTTACATACTTGAATGATCTTTGCTTAAATGTTCATGTAGGAGGTAAAAATTCTACAGACAATACTTAAGGGAAGTATTAGAGGAAAATTTATATAGAAAATTTAAAAGTCTCTTATCTGCCTAGACTGATAAATAGTAAATATGAAAAGGAAAAAAGAAAGAAAAAAAAAAAAACTTTGAAAGACATCATTTGAGAAGCCTGTTTCTTAGAACAACAAATAGTGAGTCATCGTAATAGAGAAAGAATTAGTCATTCTTGCAATGCTACAGTACACCCTCTGCATGAGTTATGGAGAAGATATGTAGAATATGGACTAGACTCTAGATCAGGACATAAATGGCTGATTTTTAATAAAGGTTCATAAAAAAGTCAACCAAAGGCTGAAATCCTGTGCATTATAGTGTTCTGTATGCTGCAGCATCAAGCCAACAACAGAATACAAACTGGATTCTGCAGGCAGCTCAGAAATGTAGTTAACAGCAGAACCTGATCCTGACATCTCACACAGGTAAAGTTACCCTGACTAATACCAGGAGATCTTGTGAGAATGAAGGTGATAAGAACAGAATTAGGCATTCCTTACAGAGGCCAGTCTACTAAGCGTTGACATAATTTCTCAGAATTACACCAATCATTTGGCTTCCTGATGCTGTTTTTATAAGCAAATGGGGCAAGATTGAGCCAAATGATAAATTTTTTTTATGTGAGTAATCCAGATTAAAATATGCAAACCTGAATATTTTATTCCACACTAAAACATCATCCCACATGAAATTACAGCAAGCACCACCTAAAATTATGAAGGATGTTAGTTACTGGTGACTCCTCACTGAGAGGCATGAAAATGGCCATTTTTCATCCAGATAACCTCCCTAGAGCAGTTTGTTGCCTTCTGGGAGCTCACATTTGGGTTGTCACCAAGAGGATACCATGTCTGGTAAAAGCTGAGGATCATCATCTACTCCCACCCTTTCATGTAGGATCAAATGATGCTGCAGCTAAGAGATTCCAAAATATCAAAAGGGACTTCATGTCCCTCAGAACGATGTTGAAAGGATCTGGAGCAGCTAGTGTTATATTCTGCCTTTCCGACAGGGGACTGGGAGTAGATAGGGTGAATGACTCACTTAAAGACTGTAGTGCCTGTTCAGGGCTTTGGGTTCTTTGATCTGGAACATGCCTTTGAGAGACTGGGCATGTTAGCAGTTGGGGCGCACCTGACCAAGTGGGGTACAAGTGTTCTGGGGAGCAAGCTGGCCGGACTTACTATCAGGGTTTTAAAACAGAGTCACAGGGGTGTCAGTAAGGAACCAGAAAAAACCAGCACTTTTTTAGGGTATCAGGGAAACACTTGTATATCATCCCAAAGGAATTAAAGAGGGCTCCTCCCAAAAGATGGAGAGGTCAACAGCCCAGATGAAGTGCCTCTGCACACAGCATAGGTTACACGCAGGAGGAATTGAAAATTAATAGAAAAACATTAGAAACAATTAGAAGAGTAGGACCTAATTGCTATTACAGAAATATGGTGTGACGAGTTACAGGACTGGAGCAATGGAATCAAGGGCTACAAGCTTTTCAGAAGAGAGAGGCTAGGGAGGAGAGGCAGGGTCACTGCACTGCATGTTAAGGAAGGGATAGATTATAAAGAGTTGCCTCTGAGAAACAGACAAGAGCAGGCTGAAAGACTGTGGATGAAAATTAAGGACAGGACCAAAAACAGACATCTTGTGGTGGATGTCTACTACAGGCTGCCTGACCAGGGGAGCCTGCTGACCAGCTCTCTTGCTTTGGATAGAGGAGTCATTGCACTCACAAGCTCTCATCCCAATACGAGATTTCAACCACCTGGACATCTGCTGGGAAGGCAATACAGCTGGCTGCAAGCAACCCAGGAGACTCCTGGAGGACAGCTTCCTAGTCCAGGTATTAGACAAACCAGCCAGAGGTAAGTTGTAACTGGGTCTGCTGCTCACCAGTGCAGATGAGCTCATTAAAGGAGTTAAGACTGGAGACAGCCTGAGCTGTAGTGACCAATCTCTGGAGGACTTCAGAATTCTAAGGAGCCTGGTAAGGAATGAAGTCAGGACCCTGAACTTTGCAGGAGCAAACTTCCAGCTGTTTAAGGAGTTGGTGAATGACATCCCCTGGGAAACTGTCCTTAAGGACAGAGAGGCTGACCAGAGCTGGCCGCTTTTTAAAGCCACTTTTCTTACAGCACAAGTGCCCTCTCTCCCAGTGTATAGGAAATCAAGCAAGGCATGCTGGAAATTGGAATGGCTGAGTAAGGACCTGCTCCTCAAACTGAGGAATAAGAAAGAAACGCAGAGCCAGTGGAAGCAGGTGACCTAGGGCAGGTACAGAGACACAGTTTAAATGTGGAGGGATAGGGTCAGGAAAGTCAAGGCCAAGATGGAACAGAACTTGGAAAGGGACTCAAAGAATAACAAGAAGCGGTTCTGTAAGTGCATAGCTCAGAAAAGAAAGGCCAAGGAGAGTGTACCCCCCCGATAAGCTTGAAGGGTGAACTGGTGGCGACTGATACGGAGTAGGCTGAAGTACTCAATGAGTTCTTTGCCTCAGTCTTCACTGGCAGTCAAGTTTCCCCCTTGTCTCAAGACCCTGATCCTCTGTGAGGGGGTGGAGGGAGTATAGTTCCACCCACTACAAGTGAAGAGCAGGGTTTGGATTAATTGATGAAACTGAAAAGCCTCAAGTTTATGGGACCTGATGAGACACATTCCAGGTCCTGAGGGAACTGGTTAATGCTGTTGCCAAACCACTCTCCATCATATTTGAAGAGTCAAGGCAGTCCAGAAAAGTCCCTTGTGACTGGAAGAGTGAAACATCACTCCCATTTGTAAAAAGTGGACAAAAGAAAATCCAGAGAAGTACAGAAGGGTGAGCCTAACCTCTGTGCCTGGAAAGATCATGAAGCAGGTCCTCCTACAAGATATGTTAAGCCGCATAAAAGACAAGGAGGCAAACTGAGGTAAACAGCATGGTTTTACTGTCTGACCAATCTGGTGGCCTTCTGTGATGGAGTGACAGCAACAGTTCACAAAAAAAGACTGACAGATGTCATTTATCTAGACTTCTGTAAGGATTTTAATATGGTCCCATGTCACATCTTTATCTCCAAATTGGAGAGATGTGGATAGAGAATGAGGTGGATGGATGCAGCCAGAGAGTTCTGGTCAATGGCTCTATGTCCAGGTGGAAGTTGTTGACAGGTGGTGTCCCTCAGGCCTGTGTCTTGGGACAACTACTCTTCAATATCTTCATCAGTGACACAGACAGTGGGCATGAGAGCACACTCAGCAAGCTTGGAGAGGACATGAAGCTGAGCAGTGCAATTGATAAAACAGTAGGATGGTATGCCATCCAGAGGCACCTGGACAAACTTGAGAAGTAGGCCCATGAGAACATCATGAAGTTCTACAAGTCCCAAGTTCAAGGTCCTGCACCTGGGTCAAGGCAATCCCAGACATGAGTATGGGACTAGGAGATGTCACTGACAGCAGCCCTGTGGATGAGGGTTTGGGGGCTCTTGTGAATGAAAAGCTGGACATGAGCCAACAGTTTGTACTTGTAGAACCAACCATATCCTGGTTGGTTTGTAGAAAGCCAACCATATCCTGGGCTGCAAAAAAAGCAGTGTGGCCAACAGGTCGAGGGAGGTGATTCTCCCTTTCTAATCTGTCCTTGTGGAACCCACCTGGAGTGCTGCATCCAGCCGTGTGTTCCTCAGCACAGAACAGACATAGACCTGTTGAAGTGGGTGCAGAAGAGGCCACAACGATGATCAGAGGGCTGGAGCACCTCTCCTGTGAAAAGGGGCTGAAAGAGCTGGATTTGTTCAGCCTGGAGAAGAAAAGCCTAAACGGTGGCCTTCTAGTATCTTAAAGAAGGCTTACAAAAAGGAAGGAGGGAGAGGGACTTCTTATATGGGCAGATAGTGACAGAACAAGAGGCAATGTGTTCCAAATGAAGAGAGCAAGTTTAGATTAGATGTTGAAAAGAAATTCTTTACTCAGAGGGTGATGAACACTGGAACAGGCTGCCCAGAGAAGGTGTGGATGCCCCATCCCTGGAAGTGTTCCAGGCGAGGTTGAATGGGGCTCTGAATAACCTGTTGTAGTGGAAGATGTCCATGGCAAGAGAGTTGGAACTAAATGATCTTTAAGGTTCCTTCCAACCCTAACCATTCTATGACTCTATAATTCTATAATTTATGCAAATACCTTTACTTTGGGAACAATTATTCCAGATTTATTCTTGAACCTGGAACACTTACCAAGGAAAGAAGACCTCTTTTTAAATTGACTTTTAAAAGCAATTAAATCAAGTTTTAATGAGACATTCTTATTTTTCTCTTGCATAAAAGATTAGAACATATTTTACTTCAAATTTGCATTTTACTTAAATCCTAGCTAACTTCCAGTGTAAATAGAAACTGTGTATTTTTACTTTTTACTTTTTAGCTTAACTTGCTTCTGAAGAATATTGAATGGGAAAAAAAAAAAGGACTTTTAATGTAGGTTAATGTCACAGATTAGGAATGGTATTCTCCAATTTAGTATTCCCACTAAAATCAAGCACTGCGCACTCCCTCCTACTCCTCCCTTGTGGTGCACTGGCCAGGCAAACATCACAGGTTGAGATAAGAACAATTTACTGAAAACAACAGTGAGGCAGGAAAATGAACAGTAACAGAAATACTAATGCCAGAGGGTACCAGAAAAGGAACGACTTACACAGAAACTCCCAGACAACAGAAAACTGGACGGCTCCCTCTGCCAAACTTACACTCCCAGTCTGGAATCCCTTCTCCCCAGAAAAGACTCCCTTCTCCCTTCCCCAGGAGTGACATGAGGTGGTATAGAACAACCTCCAGGTCCTAGTCATGTCTCCTCCTGGCTACTGTAAAAATTAACCCTGTCCTGGCTGGAACTAGTACATCATCCGTCCCTTAGTCTATACTACTATAGAATCATGATAGAGTCCTATAATATGCCGAGTTGGAAGGGACCCATCAGGATCATCAAGTTCAACTTCTGGCTCTGCACAGGATGCTCCAAGAATCACATCATGTGCCTGAGAGCATTGTTCAAACTCTTCTTGAACTCAGAGAAGCTTGGTACTGTTACCACTTCCCTGGGGAACCTGTTCCAGTGCCAAAACACCCTCTGGGTGAAAAACCTTTTCCTGATAACTAACCTAAATCAAGTCTGAAACTGAGTCATCTTCAGGCCACTTCCTCAAGTCCTGTCACAGGTCATGAGAGTGAACAGAGTGGTACTTGCCCCTCCACTTCCCCTCATGAAGATGTTGAAGACTGCAGTGATATCTCCTCTCAGTCTCCTCTTCTCCAGGCTGAAAAAGTCAAGTGTCCTCAGTTGCTGCTTATAAGGCTTCCACTCCAGACCCTTCATCATCCTTGTGGCCCTCCTTTGGACACTCTGTAATAGCTTAATGTCATGTGCAGATCCCATACCTTCCAACTATAAACATACATGTATATGTATACAAACAAGCACAGGTATCATTTCCACAGTCAATGCCCATTCCTCCAAGATGTGTGTTGAGTTCATTTAGTCCATGACCGTGGCTTCCATCCATCCTAGATATCTTCCAGGGCAGGAGGGCTGGTGTGGTGCTGAGTGTTTGCAAGCTCCATCAGGAGCTCACTACTCTTTATGTGGAGCAGACCATAATCATTGTCCATGGTGGTTGTGACAGTGGCAGTGTTCCCTCAGCAAACAATATTATACAATTCAACATTACAGACTGTTTTCACTCAAAAATCAAATCCCCTTGAGTTACACATAGTGTTTGCCTGTCCTTCTGCATTACCCACCAAGTACATTCAAGGCCTTGAGCAAAAACCATCCCATGGGCTTGCCTTTGCTTCAGGCAGGACTAATTCAAACTGTTTTCCCTAACACATTCCTCATATGCACCACAGGGAATTTACTCCCTTCTGTGATAGGTGGGGGTTTTGATTGGGCAGAGCCAGCTTGGTTGGTGGAGCCTCTGGTGTTAGCTAACCAGATGGCCTTCAATGTATATCCCTCTTTGAAGGTCCCACCACCTATTGCTTTCAATGGAGTTTTTATCGGTCTATTGCACCATTCAGTTTTCACAGAGGCTAGAGTATTGGTCTAGGAATGGTACTTTCCAATTCAGTGCCCTCACCGACAATCTCTCAAACCATATGCTGTTCTTTCACTCAATCTTCCCTCCCCCTTCTTGCTGCATTGGGATGGAGTTGAGAATTGGAGCACAAATGGCAAAGCTCAAGAACAATTTTCCAGAAACAGTAATAAGATAATAAATGAACAGTAACAGCAACAATATTAATAAAAAACGTATACAAAAGAGAGAGTGATTCATGTGCAAAATGCTCACTTAGCCTGACCCAACATGACTCACAGCCAGGGCCATCTCACCTCTCTCTCTGGCTTGGGGCTGGTATAACGCTACCCTAACCACTCTGTCCATCACATTTTTTCCCAACTGGAAGCCATGCCCTTCCTCTCAGAAGACAAAGAGTCCCTACATCCCCACCTCCTGCAATGACATAATGTGATGTCAAATAACATCTGGGTCCTGTCCATGTCCCCTCAGCCACAGCCCCTCTTGACCACTGCAAAAAATTAACCCTGTCCTTAGCCGAAACTAGGACAATAGGTAATACGGTATACCTACTCAATACCATGCTCTCTGGACTAGCTGTCTATAAGGCTATTTTTGAAATGAGCCCTGTTGTCAAACTCAATTCTCTCTGGGCTGCCATGTAACCACAGGACTTCCTTTTCCAGGTCCAAGATGGTGTTCCAAGCAGTGGTCTGAGGCACAGGTTGTGTCTCCAGCTATCCAGTGGTTGCTTCTACCATTGTAAGCACACTGCACTTGCTTTGACAGGTTTGCAGAAGTGTGATGTAGTCAACCTGCCAGGCCTCTCCGTATTTATATTTGGGCCATCATCCACCATATCACAGAGGCTTTACCCACTTGACATGCCTGATTGTGGCACATATTTCACAGTTACTGATAAAATGGAAGATGAGCCTGTCTGTATGTTGCATGTCTTCCCTGGTGACCTGAGGTGTCATGGTGCCACTAAGCCAGAAAAAATTCACCCTTGTGTTGACAGTCCAGATCCATGTGAGACATGTTAATCTCACAACCAACTTCTCTACCTGGGCAGCAATGTCTTGCCACAGTCCAGAAGTCCAGATGGATTTACCTCTGCACCACCATTTGCTCTTTTTCCATCAGTTCAGCCACCCACACAGAACATTTGCTGCCATCCATGAGTCAGTGTCGAGGCAAAGCACTGGTCATTGCTCTCATTCAGTGCTATCTAAAGCCAGCTGGATGGCTTTCAGTTCTGCAGCCTGCCTTGATCCACCTTATCTTTTTATAGCTTCTGTGACTTGTCATGTGGGACTCCGTGAAGCAGCTTTACATTTTCAATTTATCCCTACAGTATGACAGAAATCATCAGCGGAGAGAGTGTATCGTTTTTCATTTTTAGGTAACTGATTACATGGTATAGGGGCCTCCTCCCCAGCATGTCATCTTCTCCTCCTCCTCTTCTGATGATAATCCAAAATTTTCACTTTTGAGCAAGTTCATAATGACTTTTAAGATCCTTGGGTGATGGGGGGTTCCTATTTGAGCTTGTTGCATGATCAGCACAACCCACTCACTTCTCATAGTATCAGTGGCATGTTGTGTGGAAGGGACTTTCCCTTTGAACATCCAGCCCAGCACTGGCAGTCAGGGTGCCAGGAGGAGCTGTGCTTTGGTGCCAATCACTTCTGAAGCAGCTCGAACCCCTTCATAAGCTGCCAGTATCTCTTTCGCAGCTGGGGTGTAGCAGGCCTCAGATTCTTTGTATCTCCAACTCCACAATGACAGGGGTTGTCCTTGAGTCTCCTCTGGTGCAGTTTGCCCAAGAGTCCAGGAGGAGACTCCAGAAAGACCATTCTTCCCAGCTGCAGTGTTGAGCCTACTTTGCACATCTTTTCCCATCCTGACTGGCCCAAGGGCTACTGCAAAAACAATTGTTTAATTTGTTCAAAAGCTTGTTGTTCAGGACCCCACTTAAAATCATTCTTCTTTTGGGTAACAAGGTAGAGACGGCTTACAATCTGACTGGAATCTG
Source organism: Acropternis orthonyx (assembly GCA_035583155.1). NCBI lineage: Eukaryota > Metazoa > Chordata > Aves > Passeriformes > Rhinocryptidae > Acropternis > Acropternis orthonyx. Next base: position 2,238 of record JAWWEU010000476.1, on the reverse strand, counting down.
GAATATGCATCCTCAAAAGGCCACAGTGCCTAGAAAAGCTTGTATTTCCTTTTTGCTGGTTGGTGGGAACACAGCTGCTAATTTGTTGACCTCGTCCATTGGAATCTGAAAATGTCCATCTTGTAATTTTACTCCTAAAAACTGAATTTCCTGGGCAGGTCCCATTCTTTGCTTCATGACAAAACTAGAATTCAGTAGGATTTGGATTATCTTCTTCCCTTTCTTTAAAACGTCCTTTTCTGTGTTCTCTCACAAGATGATGTCATCAATGTATTGCAAGTGTTCTAGAGCCTCATCCTTTTCCAGTGCAGTCTGGATCAGTACATGGCAAACAGTGGGCTGTGTTTCCACCCCTGGGGCAGTCAGTTCCAAATGTACTGCAGGTTGCTCCTGGTGAAAGCAAACTGTGGCCTGCACTCTGCTGTTAAAGGACTGGAGAAGAATACATTAACTATGTCAGTGGTGATACCACTTCACTGCGTTGGCCTCCAGTTCATACTGAAGTTCCATCATGTCCAGCACAGCAGCATACAGTGGGGATGTGACTTTGTTCAGGCCACATGTGGATAAGAGCTAAAGAGTAAGAAATAAAACAGTCTTAAAAACACCTTCTCACCCCTCATCCCTCCTTCCATGTTTTCTTCTCTCCGCAGTGGTGCAGCAGGACAGGGAATGGGGGTTGCAGTCAGTTGTTTCTGACTCTGCTAACATGAGTCCACCCCTTAGGGAGCAGTTCTTCCCAATCTGCTGTCCTGTGGGTCACTCCTCCACGGGCTGCAGTCAGGTCTCTGCATACCAGTGGTCCTCCATGGGCTGCAGGCGGACAGCCTGCATCACCAATGATCTTCATCATGGGCTACAGGGAGGCCACAGCTCTGAGTCCTTCCCCTGCTCCCGTAGGGTCCCTCCTCCTGCTGCACCAACCTTGATGTCTGTGTTGTTGTCCCATGTCTGCAAATTCTAACTGTGCAACACTCCTCTGTTCTTAAATATGTTTTCAAAGAGGTGTTACTATGATTCCCAACTGGCTTGGCCTTGGCCACCAACAGGCAGTCCCTCCTGGGGCCAGCTATCATTGGCTCCATAGGACAGGGGAAGCTTCTAGCACCTTCTAATGGAAGCCGTCCCTGTAGCCCCACCCTTCTACCAAAACTCAGTTTTGTGGTTTTTTTCACAGAAATCCACAACACCACGATAGTCTACAGTGTCCACTCTCCTTTGGACTTATGCACTGGCCATACAGGACTATTAAAGAGTCAACAACTCTTGCTGACCACTCCCTGGCTCTACATTTCCAGAATCATCTCATGGATGGGGGTCACGGAATCTTGTTTGGTGTGGTGTTGTGATGGTGCACTGTTGTAGTGATCAGTACCCACTGTTCTTTGACTCCCAGCAGTCCCACAAGATAAGGGTCCTCTGAGAGACCAGGCAAGGTGTTCAACTGTCTAATTTCCACTGTCTCCACAGCAGCTATTCCAAAAGCTGGGATTTGATGCTGATGAACACTTGGGTGGTGCCAGAATGAGGCTGTGGTGGTGGTACAGGTAGTCAGAGCAGGACTGCAGACCCCCCAGGTGACTGGTAGGACCTGCAAGACACCCATCAGATTCAGTGATGAGACTTGTTTGTTGTAATTTCAATGTTTGTTGGTCAAACTGGTGGTTGTAGCCCTGTTGAAGTGGTGGTCGCAATCGGATTCCTTGAGGTGGTAGTGGAAGTCCTGGGTGGTAAAGAAAGCTCTGAAACTCAGATTTGGATGGGAACTTCTCCAGTCCATCACTTGAGGCAGGGAGTTTTACCCTGGATGATGTACTACTGTGAGTCAGGGATACCTCAAGAGTCTGACACCTCCTAAGATGCTGCAGCTGTCCCTTACATCAGTGCAGCTGAGTCCATTATGGCCCATGCCTCATCAACAAGGGATTAATACCTTCAGGTTGGGTGTGAATATTCTGGGGAGTTCTCACAGCTGACTCATCTGTGTAAGGAAAAAGAAACACTACCACACCTTGCACTGTTTGCTTCTTTCCTTATCTTGTTCAACACCCAGCCTGTAGCCTGAGGTGTCGGATGTGCACGCCTTCAGTCCCTTGTCTGGGTGGCCACTCTGCACGTTATTAGCAAAGCACACAGCTGATTGAGCCATGAGCACCAATAGTCCAGTTTCTTACAGCACTGCAGGTGGTAGAATGTTTATGTGACTAATCACTAGCAGTTCAATGGCTTTAAAGAAGT
>JAWWEU010000475.1:0-11071 GCA_035583155.1 Acropternis orthonyx | reverse complement strand
ATCCCTGGGAGTGTCCAAGGGCAGGTTGGACAGGGCTTGGAGCAGCCTGGGCTGGTGGGAGGTGTCCCTGCCCATGGAAAGGGGGTGGCACTGGATGGGCTTTGAAGGTCCTTTCCAACCCAACCCATTCTGTGACTGATACAGGGGCTCTCCACTGGTGATGGTGGGTTGGGAATGCACCAGTTTGTAGGATACAACAGGAAAAGGGACTGAGAAACTTCGTGGCATCAACCAAGGGCAAGTAATCAATGTTCAAACCCTCCCTTGTTGTTTACAAGCCTGATGATGCCAAGAGCAGAAGCTCTTTACACAAGGAAATCCAGCTCCCCACCCGTCTCCCAAACCTGGGAGCTCGCCCTGGGATGCAGGACTGGCAGTGGTGCCAATTGGAGTGGGATGTTTTATGAGGGTGCTGTTAAACAGGGTCGTTTACACCATTGCACTTTCCCTCTTTATTGCTTGCAGAGCTCCAAGTGTTCTCTGGGATAATGAAGCTCCGTAATTCCGGCCCCTGTGGTGCCCCATTCCCGTGAGGGGCAGGGAGCTGCCAGGTTTATTCACTGACTCCTCTTAAATACCCATATCCTGTGTGGAGCCATCACGTGTGTTGTGCTTTAGATAATGGGCTGTAAATAATAACAAGTCTGGTCCCTCAGTGCCCTCAGAGGTGACATTAAATTTCATGAAGATCTATGTGAAAGCCACCAGGAAATAACTTCCACAAGACAGCCCTAATTTCCAGGCTCAAGTCCTAAATATTGCCTATTAGGACCTGTGGCCTCTGCAGGTTTCATTTGGAGCCAGTGATGATAAATGGAATTGTATCCCCCATGGCACTTTTGTTACCTGGAAGCCTCAGAGTTGTGCCCGCCTCCCTCACCCAGAAGGAAAGCAGAAGCTTTCCACACCAGGAGAGGGGTGGAAGATGCAAATTTAACCTGAGAACAGCTCTTTCCTCACCCCTTAAATGCTGGTGGGTATTCCCCTCCTATTCTCAGAAGTCATTATTGGTGTCATAGGTTTCATACCTATCGAGATTATCCAGGTGAGGAAAATCCTGACCTTGCTGACTCCGTTGCAAAATTCCTCCCAGATCTGCTGGATTGCAGATTTTAAATATTGACTGTTAAAATATTCCTGCAGAGTGTACAATATTCATATTTTGCCTGTTTAAAGCTGCTCATACAGACACACACGTGGATTTTGACACGCAAACACATAAAGCCCTTTGCCCTCTGTTTCCTCTGTATCCCTGCCCTGGGATGAACATCCTACCCCTCCTGGGGCTAAATCCTTGTGCCAAACACTTCTTTATTTGCCTTTTCCTGGGGAATTGTCTTCTCCTGTAGCAGATCTCAAAACCTTTCTGGAAAACACCACGAAAGTGTGTACTGAGTACTGGACTTGGCCAAATGTTGCCCCTTATAAATATATATATATATATAATATATGTTTTTTCCCTGTCTTTTTGACCCCAAATGCTCTTTCTTGCCTTCCCGCTCTGCAGGATGATCCAGATTTGTCTCCCCCCTCCTCTCCTTTTGTGCCTCAGTCCCTCCTCGTTGCTCCATCGTGGCTGCTCTGATGTTTCCTCTCCTCCCTGACCCGCTTCTTGTGATCCTTTGCCGCTTCCCAGTGGGAATATTGCTGTGTTCTGCTGCTGTTGCCCCTTCCATCCCACTTCTAAACACCACGTCTTTACTTTCAAGTGACTTCAAAGCCTTTCTCCCTTTTCTCTTGCCTGTTTTTATCTGATGCATTGCCCTCTCCTATTCTCTCTGCTGGTTCCCCCCTCCCCATGTATTTCTTTCTCTCTGAATCCTCCTATTTCTTTCTGCAATATCCTCATTTTCCAGCTAATTTAGTAGTCACTTTCCTCATCTACTCTTTCATACCACTTCTTTTTTTTTTTAACTTCTCTGGAGCTGGGAACTGCTTTCCAGAAGCTTTGGTTGCTGAGGCTTTTCCATGGCTTGGGAGAGAGGACACAAAGATGCCTTTTAAAATCCCTGTAATGCCTTACCACGTGTGCATAAATATTCCACTAAACAGTGAATTCCCTGGAGAAATGACCTGGAGGCAGGAAGGAGGCCTTGCTGTGCAGAGCAGCTTCCACAGGTTGCAGGAAGGTGGAGCTGAGTATCCGGAATTTGGCTCCTGTAGCAGCCAGAGGGTTCCACTGAAATGGGAACTGTCCTTGGGGCAGGGACCACCAAAATACCTGAGGAGGATCTTCCTCACCCACCTTTAGTTCAGGTTTTGGTGCAAAACAACCATTAATTATATTTGATTAACCACAGGACACAAAAGAATATACAGCGAGCAATCCTTACTTTAGGACAAAATGAGTTATCTTATGGAATTATCTTCTTCCTGTTGGCAGAGGAGTTTTGGAAAGATGCTTAGGATGAACATCCGAATTTTTGTATGTTAATGGAGAGTCCACGCAAACAAAAAGAGGCAGAAGTGGGGAGAAGAGTTGGGCTTTCCCAAATTTGGAGTTAATCAGGAGTAGAATCCAAGACTTGTGGCTTCCAGTTGAGTTCTCTATCCAGTAGACAGTGTTATTCCCCTTGGAGGAATGAACTGAAGGAAAAGAATCCAGCATGGATTTTCACTGAGCAGTAGGTAAGACCAAGAGACAGAAAATACTGGTAGGGAAAACCAGATGTTAGGTGGGAAGTACAGGAGAAGATTTCTGCAGCCTGGTCGCTGCCCAGAACCTGCAGGGTGGGAGGTTGTGCCCTGGAGGGGCAGGATCTCAGCCCTGGGAACACCAGGACGCTCTTCCCAATGATCCCGAGTGTCCGTGTCATCTCTCCTGGAGGTCGAAGAGCGTGACCAGCAATTTGCCTTACAGTGGCTGCCAGGCTTCAATGCCTCCATATAAAACCCATAAACAGAAGGACTTCATACACATTCCCAGAAATAAATGCCTGAGGTTTGGCTCATTAGAATCCAAATGGCACGTTAAGAAACCGGAGTCTCCCGATGTACCGGATTTACACACTGAAAAGGAGGATACAGTCAGATATTCCCCATCACTCCCGAGCAATGAATATTTTAGTTTGGACCAAGTGCTGTCCTGCTCTTTGATTCTGGAGGAGGAGCTTGGGACAGCTCCTGCTGACGCTCAGGATACCCTTGGATGGGTTCGGTGTGAACACCATGGGATGTGTGTGGGATTTCAGCATCCCTCTGGACATTGGAATCGCTGTGGGCAGCTGGAATGAGCCTCTTGCTGGTGGGTTAGCGCTGTGACAGCTTCCTGCGGCTCGGCTTAGTGCGGGAAGCCTCTCCATGGAGAGGAGGATCCCACCAGGGAATTGCATGGAACAACCTTCCCGCAGCCGGAGGGGTTTTGTTTAGTGCTTTCCTCCAGCATTCCTTGATTAGGGATGGCAGCACTTTAGGAGAGCTCTGCAGTTTGAAGCACAAGCTGCTTGAAAACCGGCCCCAGTTTGGGGTTTATTTCTGGGATAATGGGCTGTTCCAGGATGAGAGGGTTTATGGCTTTTCCCTTCAGAATTGTTGTCTCTCAGACAGCTCTGTTTTCAGGCACATTCCCTGTGCTGTGTTTCCACAGTGGATAATTCCATGGCAGAGCCATGGTATTGCCAGCTAAGGTGGGCTCCGGAGGGGGAAGTGACTCTGGAGTCTCATTTCTTGGGAGGGAAAGCAGGGAAAGGTCAGTCCTGTTCCTGTTGCTTGGGAGGGGAAGGTTGGTGGGCTACAGCTCCTCCAGCCTGCCCATCACAGGGGTGACAGTCCTGGGGATACATCCAGGGGTCTTTGGATCCCAGAGTGACTCCATTAAATGCACACTCCTTATCCTGGTGTGTAGGAAAACAAAAGACAAGACCCAGGAGAGTTTTAGTTGCTTAGTTCAAATCATACATGCTTTAAACTACAGTTCCTTTTTGGGGGGATGGCTGGTGATCAGCTTTAGGAATTTTAGGGAAGAATTCCAGTGCCTCACCACCCTCACAGTAAAGAGGAGATCTCTGAGTAGCTGTGGCTGCCCCTGGATCCCTGGGAGTGTCCAAGGGCAGGTCGGATGAGGTTTGGAGCAACCTGGGCTGGTGGGAGGTGTCCCTGCGCATGGCAGGGGGTGGAACAAGATGACCTTTAAGGTCCCTCCACCCCAAACCATTCCATGATTCTGTGATCGTGCTGTGTAAATAGTCACTCTCAAGGTGAGGGAACAGGGTTTTCCCACCAGTTTGGGATTCCAGGTCAAATGAAAGATGTTGACCAGCTCGGTGCTCGAGCCGTGGGCTGACGTGCTGCGTGTGACGTGTGGCCAGCGCAGACACCGCTGTGGTGGCGTTGGGGGTGATGTTTTCTCCTGCCTCTGAGTCTTGCAGGCTCTGCTTTTGCTCCCTCTGACACTGGGTGGGAAATCAGAACGTTGCAAAAGCACCATTAATTTCGAGTAGGTGCCTGCTGGGCCCTTCTGCACAGTCTGTGGGATTTGAGGGAGCGTTCAGGTAACTTGTTTAGCTCATCCTAAAGGCATCTGGAAGTGGAAAACTGAGGGCACCATGTAAGGAACTTTGGAAAGGATTGCCTTCCGTGGGCTGTTTTCCAAAACATATTGCGTAACTTTATTCACTTAAATTGCTCGTGGATCCAAAGTCACGCTGTCTGTCCTGGGATTTCTGCACTTCCCATGGGAATAACTAATTGAATTGGGCAGTTCCAGGTCTGTGCCTTTCAAACCCTTCGGGAAGCACAGAAATGCCCCTGAAACCTTGGGGATAGCAGCAGTAGAGGGTTACAGTTTAGAGAGTACATTTGGGCCAGGCATCCTGGCTTTCCATGGCTATGGAGAGGGGAAAAGGAGGTGCCATGGATTTGTAACCCCCTTTAGGTGGTGGAAATGCAGAGAGTGATATCAGATGCTGTTTGTGGTTGGAGATACACACTGTATTCTACTTACGCTGTATATCTTCATATAAGGGCTGGTGGGCAGCCTTAGCCCAGCTCGTGATCCTGAGGTTGTTGTGATCCTCCTGCGTGGAGGGATTCAGAGGGAAGCCACGGGAACATCCTTCCCTTCTGCATCACTGACTCCAGTATCTCTGCCAAGGAGACTGTGGCACATAATCCTTTGCAGAAGGAGATCAAGCCCTGTAGTTTAAGACTCTACGACTCCTCACAGCAAAGCTGTTCCAGATTTTCGCTGCTTTAACTGTTGGGAATGTTATTTTCATTTCCAGCCCCTTTGTATTCACAATCAATTTTGTGCCACTCATTTTTATGCCAGAATCACCCTACACTTTAAATCTACAATTTCCCCCTCCTCTGTAGGGGTGTTTTGAGGTTGTTGTGGCTGTCTGGTTTATAATAAACAGAAATAGAAACATTTGTGGGGGTTTAGAGTTAAAATGAGGTGAAGGTGCAACTTTGTGGCATCTCAGTAAATAAAGCCTCGTTAGGCACAGAATCAGGCTTTCATCCAAAATACAGCATTTATTCTGAGCTCAGACAGGACACTTGGGTTGCTCAAGCCCTCTGGGCTGGTCTCTCCTGGCCATGAGGCAGAAGCAGAAGGGATGTCCTGCTCCTCAAGGGTATTGCCAAAATCTCTTTCTGAGGTTCCTTAAAGTTCCAGAACATCTTGTGCTGCTGGCAGGGATATGATGCTGTTACTCAGCTCTGTTTCCTGTGTTTCTTAGGAAATACATTGACTACAGGATGGAAATAAATCCCTTCCCAACCATCAGCCTCCAACCCCAAAGGAACCAGTTAAATTCCAATGGGATCAAGATTTGACTGTGAGATGCACCAGCTTCTCCACGGCTTGAAGGGCTCACACTGGATGAGTGTGGATGTGGGTTTGATCTAAATCAGGATATTCCTGTCTGGGACTTGTTGGATTATCCCAAAGTGATGAGTTTGAGGTTTGCTTTCTTTCTTTCCAGCTCCTGAGGGGATGCAGAGGCCCAGAGAAGCCACAGCTGTATTTCAGGATGGTTTTTGGACTGAAATGGCTGTATTAGCTCTTGGGTGGCTTTTATTGCTCATCCATGTTCCCAGTGCTGCACTACACTAAAATTGTCACTGCTTTAACAGCTGCCGAGACTAATGGAGGGGGAATAGACTGTATAAATCTCTGCTCTCTCAAGAATTCAATTTTGGACCCGGCTTCACTCATGAAAGGAGCCTGTGGAATGAGTCAAATGGTGTATTTACTCACATGTAGTAAAGTTTATGGTTCCAGAACGGGAATTTATCTGCAAAGAGGTTTTTATGGTATCTTCACTTGGAGGATCTAAAATATGACCTGTTTCACACCTCCATGGGCAGACTACAAAGGATGCTGGCCTGTTTCAGGAGTTTCTCCACTTTTATTGTCCTGGTATGTCAAGGCATTGCACAGGACAGGCCTTCACCTTTTCCAAGGGTGTCTGCTGCTTCCTGAGGCTGAAGCCGGAGCTCATCCAACCCCAGCAACTTCAGCAGGAAGGAGGGACATTCTTGGCTGAGTGGGAGGTGTGGTGATGCTCATTCCTGGTTGGTGCTGATGTGTGGATGGCCCTGAGCTGGGAGACAAAGAAAGAGCAAGAGAGGAAAAACAGAGAGAGCCAGAGGGTCCTGGTCTGCCCCCTGTCACAGTTCATCTGGTGAAGCCTCTCGTGGAAACTAGATGTTGTTCTTCATCCATGCACAGCCAGTCCTCTGAGCGCTCCTCCAGGGAGGGAGCTGGGGGGCAGGATCCAGGGAAGGGCTGGGGCTGTGCCAGGGCAGGGTCAGGTGGGATCTCAGGGAAGGTCCTTCCCCCAGAGGGTGGTGGGCACGGCCCCGAGGCTGCCAGAGCTCCAGGAGGGTTTGGATGATCCTCTGAGGGACAGGGTGGGATTGTTGGGGTGTCTGTGCAGGGCCAGGGCTTGGACTGGATGATCCTTGGGGGTCCCTTCCAGCTCAGGTCATTCTATGATTATACAACTACATTGCAGCCCCCTCTGTGAACTTGGGTTGGGTGACAAAACCCTTGACCAACCTCCACACACGTTTTCTTCTGCTTGTCCTGTGCCTGCAGGGGTGAGGAGAGGACGGAGGAGGTGTTTGAGAAGCTGCCCTCTGTGTTTTGCTCTGTGAATCGATCAATTCAAACTTCGAGGGCAGCTTTATAAAGGAAAGGCAGAGGGTGAATTTTTTATTTAATAAGGAGTTCTAAAGGATGCCTAGCCGTGCAAAGCCTGGATTTGCTGCCTTGTCTCCTCCAGGCTCTGCACAGTCAGTGCTGTGAACCCTTCACTGGCCATGAGGCTCCCCAGGCAGGGCAATGTTGTGCTGTGCTTTCATCCCACTTCCCTCTCTGCGCTTCCTGATGGATTCTTTGAAACAGGCTGTCTCCAAAGAGAGCAGCTTTTGGACTTTGAAAGGCAAAATCATCCTTGATTTTTTTCAAGGCTTCAAGGGATGCATCTCGTGATGTTCCTGACCTGCTCTGGGCAGTCACCTGCTGGCTGGTTTCCCCTCTGTGTTGGCAGTGGCTGTGTCAGGGACCACGGGGGCACGAGGAATTGCTGGCTTGGAGCACGGATGTCATGTGGGATTATTGTCAGAGGGACTGGAGGTGCCTGTGATGGTGTTGGATGCAGACACCGCACAGAAGTGTCTCCTACAAACACCTGATCAAAACCACTCCGGGCATCACCCTGAATGTGCAGCATCTGTCCCCTCCCACCCATCTGATGCCCCACTGAGCTTTTGGGGCATCTCCCACCTCTGTTGGGCACCTTGCTCTGATTCCTCACTTCTAAAACGAGCTTTGCACGGGAGGAGGGGGGAGTTTAAGGCTGTGGATCTTTAAATACCCTCCAGAGCTACAGCTGGGAGATGTTAACAGAGATCAGAGCTGCCAACTGCAGGCAGGCTGAGCCTTGCCAGGCGTCTGGCTGGCACTGGCATTTGTGTGCCAGGGATGCTCTGTGCTCTCAGTGCCTTCCCTTCCTTGTGTCTCAGCCCCTGGACACAGAGAGGACGGGTTTGCCCTTTGTGGGCGAAGTTGCTCCTCCGGAACAGCCTCATCATCCCGAGGAATTCAGCACCTTGAATGAAGCACTGAAAGGAGCTGCTTAAATTTCCCCTCTGTTAATTCCTCATAAAAATGACACTTGGGATCTCCTCCTGACCGAACTACGGGGCCAGTTCCTCAGGATGAGGCTTCTGGGTCAAATAGGCAAAGCCAAATGGATTCAGCAGCTCCAAAAATCCAGTCCCTGGAATGCTTCATGTGTGGGATGCTCACACAGCGATGAGGAAGAAGCAAATTCTAAACTCCTCAGCAAATGAACCAATTTTCACAAGATCCCTGAGCTCTGGGCTAAGCAAGAGCAGCAATTAGCTCAAGAAAGAGGGAGGAAAGAGTCTCCAGATTCTTCCCAGCTGTGCTTTGCCCAGAAATGTGCTGAACTGCTCAGTCCTGCCCAAGCCATGGTAGTCTTGGACATGCCCTCCTCAGGAACCAAGAGGGCTTTATGGCTGGAAACTCACATGGATATGAAGCCTTTGCTCCTTTTTGGCTTTGTTGTGGCTCTACAAGGATGTGAATTTTGGGCCTCTCTCCCGTTATTCCAGCAGAGGACTTTCCCAGCACGTTTACTGGGGCAACCCCCCTGCCTTCAGTCCTGTTGGGCTGCTCTGGCTCTCTCTGTTTCTGCATTAGCTGCTCCTGAACGTTCCTGAGCGGTGCCTGGGATCAGTTTGCAGCGTGTTCCTCCAAATCTGAAAGCTCCTGGAGGATTTCAGCAGCCAGGTGCACTCTCCGAGCTCAGCCACAGCATCTGCTGCCGCTCCCCACCGATCATCCCAGCACGTCCCACTCCTCTGCAATCCACTTGACAGATATTCTGGTGATTCCTGGCGGGTGATTAATATCCTGGATCGTGCAGCCCACCCCAGGTGTTGGATTTGTAGGGATAACAAGGTGTTGGACATCTTGAGTTGTTCTGGGAGTCCAACACAGACATAGAGCTGTGTGGGTGGGAATTCAGGTCTGGCCTGGGAGGGAGGAAAGATTTTCCTGTCCTGACAATTCCAGGGCAGCTGCTTCCTTGTTCATCCAAACACTTGAAGGCTGCATGGGCAAAGCTGCCAAATGTGTTGGAGCAATCAGGTGTTCCTGTGATCTCTTGTGCACCTGCATCACTCAACTTTGAATCGAAAAGAATTGAAAGCCTCAGTTAAAGCCTTAATTTGAAGCTTTTGCCTCTGAGTGAAGCCATTCCTGGGCCTTGGTCCTCCTGGAACAGGGATGAATAACCCAGTGGTGCTGCCTCAGGAGGGACTCTCACTGCTGATTTCCAGCTCACTGCTGACAACCAGCTTAAAACTCTGCAGAGACAGTTTTGAAATCCATCTGACCATTTATGAGCTGTGATGCCAAGGATTACTTGCTGTTCTCAAGGAAAAGGGACCCAGGGATGGGCGAAGAAGTCCCAGCCTGCCCCAGTCCACTGAGGTGATGGGGAAAACAGGGGAACGACATGTCTTGGGTGAAACAAAGCCTGGAATTCTCAATTTACACACCAGAGCAGCCGGACCTCTGTTGTGAGCAGAGATCTGGTGCTTTAGAGCCACTTGCTCCACTTGATTCTCTGCTGAGAAAAATGCCACTCCCAGTCAGGTTAGGCAGGGATAAAAAATCTGGGATGGGACAGACACTTGGCAGTTCCTGTGCACTTGGAGTTACTTTCATCCCGGGGAACACCACGGCGTGCTCGAGGCAGCAGGATCTGCTGGTGAATCCCCTGCCTGTGTCAGCTCCTGGGGGAGCTGGGTGGGGGTTATGTCGGGTCAGATGAACATGAACCAGCCTCTCCAGTGCTGAGTTGCCACAAGCAGGAACTGCAGGGAAGCTGGTGATGCCTCTGTGCTCCGGGTGGTGCAGATGGCACATCCCATGGCTTGGTCTTTGAGGATTGTGGTTGAAAATGTGGGAAACAGAGTTATTTCCCCTCTGTTCGCCAGTGGCTGAACTTTCAGGGATGTTCAGCACTCGCACCAGCCCCGGGATGTGGATGGAAGGAGCCACAATCCCACAGTGGGATCTAAACTAACACTTCAGTGTCTGGGAGCTGGTTTAGAAAACACAGATTCTGCACTGAGGGAAACTCAGCTACAGGAGAAGGTTGACACGAGAACTGTTAAATCCACACTTGTTGTGGGCTCATGATACTCCATCCCTTGGCTGAAATTCTACTTTTCCTTTAATATCCAGGACCATGAACTCTTTCAGTCCTTCCCAACACTCCCCAACACGCCAGGCAGGCCCCGCTGTGCTGAGCAGGGGCAGTGACATGTGGCTGAACCTCCCTGTGCCAACCCTGCAGTCAATATTTCCCTGCCCCAGCTGAACCAAAGGTAAAATGCAAATTGGTGCTCTCCATGCTTGGCTGGAGCTGCAGGGAGGCTCATCCACCTCCTTAGTGCTGGAAAAGGGATTCACTCCCTTCCGAGCAGGGAAGTGATGGAAACGCATCCCGTGCCTTGGCATTCCTTGGGATGAGGAAGGGGGCTGGTGGGGCTGAAGAAGCTTTTCCTGAGCTGTGCAGGCAGAGATTGGTTTGATCAAGGAGTTCTGAGAGATTCCAGCTGTTGAACCCATCCCAAGAACCTTCCATGTCTTGGAGTGGTGTGGGATGGGCAGCAGTGCTTTGGGAAGGACCGTGGTGGTGTGTTGGACAGTGATCCAGGAACTTGCTGGAAGTCCTGGGAGAGGGAGCTGTGTGGCTTGAGGCAGGGATGGAATGGTGACCAACACGATGGAGAGCAGTTCTTTTGTGCTGTGCTGAGAAGATCCTCCAGGGTGATCCCAAAAGAGAAGAGCAATAGAGGGAATGTTCGGGGGGGGAGGGGGAGAGGGGCAAGGCTGGCACAGCTGCCTGTGGGGATGGAGGGGGACACAAACACCTGCTCAGAGGAAAATCAGATGCCTGAAGGAACAATCATGGAATAGGGACTGTAAGGGTAAAGCAATTCCAACTCCCTGCCATGGGCAGGGACACCTCCCACCAGCCCAGGCTGCTCCAAGCCCCGTCCAACCTGCCCTTGGACACTC
>JAWWEU010000474.1:0-11073 GCA_035583155.1 Acropternis orthonyx | reverse complement strand
TAACCTCTGTGTCACATTTTGAAGCTTGCTTCTGTGCTAAGGGAGAGATATTATGTTGTATTCAGATAGCTACCAGAGCATGTTATAGTCAAAATATGATATTGTTTAGTCGTAGTATAAAGAGGGGTGAGAGGTGTTGGAAAACCTCCAAATAGAAGACATAATATGATGAAGATGAGAGTAAATGAGGAAAGGGGGGTCTTAAGACCTCCGACTCAATTTTAGAAGAGGTGTCAGAGGGGTGGTTTGGGATGATTTGTAGGATGGGCCAATTAGACATTGGATATGTTTCCTAGATAAGACAATTAAATAGGGTTATAAATCTGTAGAATTCTGTGTGCTGGGGGCTTGCGTCATTGTATTCTGATTGCTAAAAGCTTTTAGCTGAACTTTAGTAAAGGAGCTTTTTTTGCCTTCACCCTGTCTTGGAAGTTTTTCCTCAGATTTCAGGCAACAGACACTGTGGGAATTTGTCTCTCCTGATTGATGCCTTTCCATCTACAAGAATTATTCTCCTTGACGACATTCTAAGAGAATTTTTCACAAACGACCAGAGAGAGACCAGATCCCAGAAAAGCCCAAATACTGGGGTAAGGCGCAAAAGCTCTTTCACACTTTGTTTGTTTTGTTGTTTAGGCCTTTATTGATACCTCTAGACCTTTTGAATGTTAGTTGTTTGATTGTTTTTCTAAGCCAGAGCAGTTAGGCCTCGGGCATAGAGCAAAACGGAAAGAAGTTACCTGTTTGCAAGGTGCTTGTTTCTTTCATGGTATAGCTAAGCTAAGCAGTGCTGTTCTCAGTGTTGTTTTAGTTTGGTTTTTGTGTATTTTAGTCAGTCTGAGGGCAGGAATTTTTCCTTTCTGTCCCTCTCTGGAAGTGAGAAGTCGTTTCTGTGTGCCTTCTCCCCTTCCTCCCCCCTCTCGTACATTCCTTAGGAGTGTGTTGTGTTGTAAAACCTTGCGAGAAGTGGGACCTGGTTGTAAATTCTTCATAATCAAGGAAACGGCAGTTCAGTGGATTACTTTAAGATTGTTTTGAAATAACAAGTTTGAAGCTTTTCAGAAAGTTATTGTTTTTGTGCTGTAAACATGGGTTGTGTTACATCTGAAATTAAAGAGGTTGAGGAGAAATGAAACTTTGAAGTGTATGGCTTGCAGCACATTCATGTCCAAGAAGATACCAATGACTTTATTCCTCACATCATGATCTGTGCCACTATCTTAACCAAGCACAGCTACTGCCTTGCAGAGTTCCCTGGTGCTCTAAGGACATGAGAAAGGCTCACTTCTTTCCTCAGTAAGGATATTGCTTATAGCCCTACAACAGGAGGCCTGCTGTCAGAACCCAGGCCATTCTGAAAATACATCCTTCATACAATCAGATCAGAGATCTTCTCTACACTTCAATGAGATGTATTCAGTTCCTCAGTCCAACCTTGAGAAACACTGGCCATACACCTAGTGGGGAGCTGGGGCCAGTTGAGACTCAGTACTTGCTTGGTGTAGTGGGAATCTGTCCCCTCATCTATAAAATTACCACAGGTCTGCTCTGTAAGTTGCAGCATCTATTGATCTTCTTCAAGAGCTCTAGAATTGTCTTTGTAAAGAGACAGATGAAGGAAAGGAGCAATTGGTGATCCAGATTGGGAGCAGTGGCTATTTTCCAGTGAGCATGTCCACAGATGTCTGACACAGTCCATTCAGAGTATGCTCCAGCTGCAGAATCACTGACAGAGATGCTTGTCCCATGTTATCAATACTACCTGAAACTGGACTCAATTTGATACTTTGAATCTCTTCTGTAGGAGAAAGAATATATATTCTTTTTCTTTCTCTCTTATTGCAACCTTCTCCATCCTTCCCTGCCAAGAAAATTAGACACTGTATATGGAGAGGAGACAAAAGGGAAAAAAGTGCCTCTCAGCTGTGTTTCAAATGTTGTCTGTGTTAAAAACAGACCCTAATCTCTGATAGCATCCTAGCTAACTTATCTCACAAATCAGTTTTCCCATCATTTTCATTATTCGTTAATAGATCCATTCTGATGTGTGACTTACACTGCTCTGCCACTTCTTAGGGTCCTTTCTGTAAATACTGAGAAGTTGCCTTGAAGTTTCTTCTAAAAATATTAAGGCTATCTTAACCAGCATCTCAAGAGGTCTCTTTGGCAACATTTCAGAGCTATATTTAGGGCCACAGTCTTGAAGACTGGTGCACAGGGTTCATCATCACTTTGCTCTGGGTGGTTCTCTTGTCCAATAAGATTATAAATTCTGTAACCACTCTGGCAAGAATTCAGTCCTTGATGTTCCTTGTGGCTCCAGATTTTTCCCTTGTGCCAAATGTAAATGTTCCTTGCTATCATATAAATGATGCCTTATAATTTTATGTATTTGTAGATTTTTATATAGCTGTATAGTTTCTCACATTTGAGGTAGCAGCCAACAGTTTCTAACTTTGTGCTGCATTCCTGACTTTATGTCCCAAGGGTGAGATAGCAGCCAGAACATCATGTTTGGGACACATGTACCAGGACTAGAATAACAAGACACATTGTAGTCAAAATAAGATAGAAGACCCAGGACTCTTGGAGGTGTTCCAACAGGGCAATTCTGGGGGTGGCACCAGGGTGGTACCAGGGGTAAGGGGTTCTTGGGTTGGATGTAACCACTAGTTATGGTAATTAAGTAGTGTTATAAATTTGTAAGACCCCTATAATGGGTACGTGTGTCTCTATATATACTTTGTACGCTCAAAAGCTTTCAGTAAAGAACTACTCTCTACCCGGACTAATGTTGCCTTAAAGTTTTTCCTCAATTTTAGGCAACATCTTTGCTAAAGCTTTTTCATAGGGTGACTTTTGTGTGCATTTCTTCTGCTTCTGTACAGGGAAAACTGACACTGGCACATGTTGGTTCTCTGGTTCAGCATCAGTGTCTGTTGCCAGGGTAGGAGTAGCTGCTGGGCCAGGGATTGGAGCAGCTGCAGTGTCTGTCATAGGGGTTGGAGTAGCAGCACTGTCTGTTGCCAGGGTTGGAGCAGCCACAGGGCCTGTTGTCTTATTGTCATATTCAGACACCTTCTTTCCCCCCAGATGATGCCTTAAGATCCTTACGATTTGTAGCATATAGACTTTTAATATAACTTTATAGTTTCTAACACTTTAAAATAGCAGTTAACAGTTACTAAACCCTCTTTCTCATGCTTTATATCAAATGACCAAAATTCTTGAAATTTTGTTTAATGTTCTTTTCAAGGAAAATATTTTAGCAAGGACATCTTGTTTGGGACACATACATAGAAGGACATAATAAGATATCATTGTAGTCAAAGCAGAAGGCTCAGAAATCTTGGAGAAGCTCCAAAGAAGGCATGTGATGTGAGGGTGATGATGGTGAAGAAATATAAGGCGTCTTGAGACTTCCAACTCAGTTCTGGGGAGGCGTGCCAAGGGGCAGACCTGAGTGAGGTTCTGGGGCAGACAATTCACAAGTTGGATGTATCCATTAGATACGATAGTTAATTAGTGTTATAAATTTGTAAGAGCCTTATACTGTGGTGTACACTTATGCATTCATTGCACCTAAAAGCGCTTTTAATTAAGGTCTGCTCTCTATTTTATCTATACTAATATTGTCGGAAAGTTCTTTTCTTCCATTTTAGGCATCACTGAGGGCACTGAGCAGTGTTGAACAGGGCTTGGTAGGCCTGGGCCAGGCCCCAACATGTTGTAATGATTTGTGTCTCTTGAACTGCCAGGGTGACAGCACACCTTTTTCAAATATTTTACTAGTTTTTCTGGATTCTGCACTTGTTCAGGGGTAAGGTGCAAACACGTTGGAGGTGCCCACACTCCTAGACACTTACCCATACAATCCCACACACCCCACCACTCAGAACTGTCCAGTCTTGGGGCAGAACTCTGGGTGATGCTCTTAATTAATTGTCTAACCTTAAACAATGTAGCGAATGAAGACACAGACCCTCTGATGTGGTACGACGAGAATCATTTATTGCCTAGCACATGTGTATATTTATACCCAACTTAGTTTTGGTATCTGTTATGGTTCTCCAATCAGCATGTGACACGCAAGCACACTTCCTCTAACCAGCATGCAGCACACATCCTCTCCACCAATCAGCTCCTAACACGCAGTGTTCACACACCTGGCTCCTGGCACTGGTTGCTTCCTTCCATCCTGCAGACGTAGCACCAATGTCCAGCAATGTGGCACTGATGTCCAGCAATTCTCCTCCACCTTGGCTTTGTTACGATTCTCCACATCTCCCCCTTCTTTTGTTTTAACAACTGCAGGGTGAGCACTGTGTTCAATTGCATAGTCATGACATGATTAAAACTACAATCAAGCATTCGTTGAACACAGGATAACAAACAAGGAATACATATAAAAATCAAAACAAATACTCCCAATACAAAAAATCACAACATTAACAACCATTTAATCCAAGGCCCAATCCCAAGAACTTTTAACCAGGCAAACCACCTCTACAAATAAATCACTTTAATATTACTGATCCATGGTTTATATGCTATCAGCTTTTACCTGGGAGTGGTTAAGCAAACAAGGCAGAATCAAGCTGTAGTTGCACATTCACACACACTCATATATACATGCACATTCACACATACAGACCTTGCCATTTGCGCTCCATGCATTGTGATTGCAAACTGAGAGCTTATCTCCATCCCTAGTCAATAAATCAATAAATCAAAGCTTTAGGCAAAACAATACAAGGTCATCTCAACATTTCCCAGGCCTTCTTGTTATTCTTCTTTCCTGTTCTTATACTTGGTTCCCTATATCTTCCCCCTTTTTCGTTTAAGAAATTAGCAATAGTTAACCACATGTTTCTTCGGTCTAAGACACCTTGCTCAAGGGGCATTCCCGCTGTTCCAATGAAGATGCAACATAGGGCCGCACACTGCAGGAAGGGACCCATCTTAGCTGAGAACCTGTAGAAACACAAGCATATCCCCTCCCCCAGGTTATGAGATCTACTGGTCCTTTCCATTGTCCTGGCATCAGGTCTCTTACCATCACCCGTGTCTTGGGAGAAGCCAGCATCTTAGATTCATGCTGGTGCTCATAGCCATTATGCCCTGTCTCATCACAATTTAAAAAATTCAAAACATATAGTGCCTTCCACAAGCGTTCCTACTTAGTATAGGTGGACTCTCCCTTCTTTTGTTTTAACAACATCTCTTTCAGACTATGGTGTGCACATTCTACAATGGCTTGTCCTCTGGGTGAATGGGGAATGCCAGTAACATAAGATACACCCCATTCCACTGAAAAATGTACAGACCCATGCCGAACAGTATGCAGGGCCATTGTCTGTTTTGATACATTTAGGCATACCCAAAACTGCAAAGCAAGTAAGTCAGTGTTTAACAGCATCCTGTGTTTTTCCTCCTGTGTGTGCAGTGGCAATGATATATTGAGAGTGAGTGTCAACAGTAGCATGTACATATTTTAACCGACCAAAATCACGTATATGTGTGACATCTGTTTGTCATAATTCATTGGCAATCAAACCCCAAGGGTTAACCCCTTCTTTTGATGGCAGAGGGGCAAACTGTCGACAATCAGGACAAGACATAATAATATCCCCGGCTTGATTCATTGTCAGGTGAAACTGGAACTTTAAAGAACTTGCATTCTGGTGGAAAAAAGAATGTGAAAGCTTAGCTTGCTCAAGAGTCTTTGGAACAACCAATGTCATAGCGGTGGTGTCTGCTCGTTGGTTACCTTCTGCAATGGGTCCTGGGAGATCCGTGTGAGAATGTACATGTAAAACATAAAACCCAAACCTTCTATGGTTAATGAGAAACCACAAAGTGCATAATTCAGCAAACAAAAGAGGATTGGACACTTCCCGAAAAGAGGCCTCTAGTCATGACACTATACCTGCAGCATAACAAGAATCAGTGACAATGTTAATAGGTTCATCACAAAACAATTCAAAAGCCATACATGATAAGCTTAGCACACATTTAATTAACAATCCAAATAGTTTTAGATGGTGAACATGGCAAAAATAGCCACT
Organism: Acropternis orthonyx; assembly: GCA_035583155.1. Classification (NCBI taxonomy): domain Eukaryota; kingdom Metazoa; phylum Chordata; class Aves; order Passeriformes; family Rhinocryptidae; genus Acropternis; species Acropternis orthonyx. The sequence continues at coordinate 5,005 of JAWWEU010000474.1, read as the reverse complement.
CTAGAACTCACAAAGGGTCTGATGCGGATTGGTCCCACTGAAACAAAACTGCAAATGGTTGAAATTTACTTGCTATAATGGCTAGTTGAATGGATAAGTCTGGATGTTGTCGCCAAACTTGCTTTTGTTCAAGAGCATCAGAACATTTTTGTAGTGCCTGTTTTGCTTCCTTTGTTAAAGTTCTGGTGGAAAACAAAGCAGGTTCACCCTTTAACAGTTCAAATAGGGGTTGTAAATCTTCTGTAGAAATGCCCAGGATTGGCTGTTGTAAATTTATGGCTTCCAGCAATTGCTGCAAATCATTTAGTGTCATGGTGTCCTGTACTTTAAGTTTCAGTGGTTGTGGTGTAATTTCCTGCTTCATTAGGGTAATTCTTTTTTAAATGGTCAGTCGCCCCACATTGGAAGCATCCTTCCTTCTTTCCAACCCCTTGGAGACACCTAATTGTGCAGCCAGCATGGTGGCTAGTGAGGCAGTGTGATGATCAACAGAGCCTATGCTCTGACAGGCTCACACCAACTCAGCGATGGTGCAGACTGCCCACTTAGGAATGCTCTGTAAGGCTCATTTGCAGCCACCATTTGCATTTTCAAAGGCTAACTGCTTAAAAATCAATTCTCACGCGTCATCGTTTTTTACTTGCCGTCCTAAGGCAGCTTGTAGTCGATCTAAAAACTGTGAGTACAGTTTTGTTGGCCCCATGTCAACCAAACCGAGAACAAAGGAATTGTCATGCTTGCTGTCCAAATCCATGGTTGGGAACATGAAAGAGCAAGGCGGTGGGAGGGATTGTGTCCCCTTGTTATAGCTTCAAAATGGTGGAATTTTCCTTCCCTTGCCAAGACTGAGTTTTTGGGACCAAATGCCCAACCCCCCACTACTAGCTAACAAAGAAGTGGCTGATCATTTGAGATTCCAACTTGATTGCTGAGGGGAGGTGAGGAGGAAGGGAGAGAGGTTTGGGTTTTCTTTTCCCTGGGTGTTGGGTTTGGTACTTGGTTTCCAGCAACTGCTGGGAGCAGAAGCATCTCAGAGGGAGCCCTCTCTTCAGCTTAGCTCCTTTTTACCCCCCCTCCAACCCTAGCTCTGGGTGCCCTGTGCCTCAGAGAGAGAGAGAGACAGTCATCGTTGCCTTGGGTTCACAACACTTCCTGAGGAGATCGACAGTCACCGGCAGAGGATGTGTTGCCCCTCTGCCTTCCCGGCCCAATGCTTCTTCTCTCAAACAAAGGACTAGGAAAGAGTCTGCTCTGCTCCACGGAAAAGGTTCCACCCAGTCCCTCTGCACCTGAGAGCCCTGTGAGCCAACATGGGACTACCAGAGCCGACATGGGACTACCACATGCCCAGCACCAGGAGCCACCAGTGTCTCTGCTCACGTCCCTGGGAAGCCAATGCCACAGGCAGCCGAGGCACGACATCACCACCCGCTGTCTGTAAATACAATTGCACCCAAGGGGTGCAGAGACTTAATTTCGTTCAAAGGTGTTGATTACAAACTGTTTTGTTCAGTTTTTTTCTTCCCTCTTGGAGATAGATACAGATAGATAAACAGACAGACAGACAGACAGATAGATAGATAGATAGATATTGTAGTTAAGAACAGTTATCCTTTTCCATACCTCTTCCTAATTAAAGTTTATTCTAAATTTAAAGAAGTGTGGCATGTTTTGGGGTTTTTTCTTCCTGGTCCACATAGACATCTTAGTTTTCCTCTAAGACACCTCTCAAACGGCATGCTGTCCCACACTCTCCCAGCCATCTGGTCAGAGAGCACATCTGTACTGTGATCCTCCTCCTCCTCAGGAGGGACAGAGGGGACAGAATCCATAGCCACGGAGGGAATTGCTTCCTTCTGGGCTGCCTTTAATGTAGCTGTGACCGCTCCCCATGTGGCCAAATGCTCACATGCCACGGGGTCCCCACACCCTGCTTTCTCATAGAGTCTCTGTCCAACTCTTTGCCAAGCGTCTATTTGAAAAGTCCCAACCCTCAGGAAACCAGGTATGTGCAAAGTAATCCAGTCCAGAAGCATCACTAATTTCATTTCGGACACTTGTCTGTTCTGTCTGTGCATAAGCTGCCATAAAACATCTCGGCTTTGTCTTTGTTCCAGGGATAACTTCCCTCCCATGTTCCAAACTGCTCACTTCCTCTGAGATGATGGGCGTGCATGATGCAAAGGAGCTCCTTTTTCCTTGGTTCATCTGGCCTTCACTACTGGACGGATGTTCTCCTAATCCAATGTCTCACTGAAAATCCCTGATTCAGGGCATCATTTGTAACAAATGAAGACACAGACTCTGATGTGGTGCAACGAGAATTGTTTTTTGCCTAGCACATGCGTATATTTATATCAAACTTAGTTTTGGTTTCTATTACGGTTCTCCAATCAGCATGTTGTTGGGTTTAGTATTCTCCGTGCGAGGCCTGGACAACTCTGCACACCAATATGATGATCAAGAGAAGCCATTTTATTAACTATAAGCTTATCCTTTTATATTATTTTTCTACTGCACACACACACACACAAACTACATGTCATTTGCCAAGCACACTTGTCTGTCAGTCCCAAACCATCTTCTGATAGGTGGTTACCATCTCTACTCATGCTAGCAAGTCCCAAAAATACTCGTTTTCCACAGTTTTTCTCTTTCTTCAGCTTTCCCAGGCTTGGCCCAAGGACACAGATGGTGTTTTTCACTGCTTTCCCAGGCCTGTAGCAGCATCCTCTTAAAGCCAAAGCTGTTCATAGTCCAGCAGTCCCCAACATTTCCCCCTTTTTCTTTAAAAATGGCATCAACACTCTTATATAATAGCATGAGAACACAGCAAATAATACATGGAATCAAAATCAAAAAGGCTAATGCAGTAATAACAAAAGGCATAAAAGTCTTAATGAGTTGAGTTAACCACAGGCCTAGTCCCAGCTTCCCAAACCATTCTGACAATGGATCAACATCGTAACTGACGTGATTGAAGCGCTCTTTTAATTCAGCTGTTTGCGAGTGCTTGAAGAATAATCTGAAAAATTCATGCAACACACGCCCTCAAATTCTTCACATCTGTGACCTTGTGCCAACAGTAGAAAATCGATGTCTGCTCTGTTCTGTAACACAGCATGTCTGATACTATCAATATCTGCTAGCATTTCTGACAAAATATGTGAGGTTGAATTGAACTCTTTCAGTCTCCAACATGCTAATGTTTTCATTTTGTTATAATTGCTTACTGATAGGCTAAATGGAATGACAGATCCTAACAATTCTAATTCTTGCAAAAGAATGGCAACTGTCTTATTTAAATGCTGTACAATATTGACCTGTAACCAGACTTCTTCCATGCTGGGCCAATTGATAACGAAACAGGTTCCGAGTTCTTGTTGTTGTCAAACCCACTCATTGTAAGTACTAGTGATTTGCTCAAACTTAACATTCACCCATCCCTCATATTCATGCCATATAACCTCAGGGTAACCCATTAAGCAAGTTCTAAAAGGATCTCCAGGGATAGCTAGTGACAGGCAAAAGTCCTTTTGTCCGGTCTGATTTGCCCAAGTCACCCACATATTCTGTCTGGGGTCTATTTTAAAGATTGATGCCTGAACTGTTGCCTTAAACCCAAGGAAGAAAACTTCCAAGACAGGGTGGAGGCGAAAAAGGTATTTTACTAAAAGTTCGGCTAAAGCTTTAGCAATCAATGACGCGCGCGCGTGCCTGGCATACAGAAATCTACAAATTTATAACCCTACTTGATTATAATTTGCCCACCCTACAAACTATCCCAAACCACCCCCCTAACACACCCTTTTTAGAATTGAGTCAGGGGTCTTAAGACCCCCCTTTCCTCATTCACCCTCATCTTCATCGCATTACGTCTTCTATTTGGAGGTTTTCCAGTACCTCTAACCCTTCTTTATACTATGACTAAACAATTTTGTATTTTGACTATAACATGTTCTAATAGCTATCTGAATACAACATAATATCTCTCCCTTAGCACAGAAGCAAGCTTCAAAATATGTGACACAGAGATTAAAATCTAGCCTAAGTATTTGGTACAGGGGTTACAAACTATTTTTGAAATGCAAAAGACTATAAACCTATATAAAACTATATGAAAATCTACAACTATATTGGGGCTTGTTGCAACAGAACCATTGTTAGGACAACTGTTGCAGTGATTGCCAATATGGCTTGGTACTTTCCCATTATTCATCCTATACATGCCATGATCTTGACACAGCTACCTTTTTTGCACACTGGTATCTGATTATTTTACACCTCTTAACTATGTTATACTTTGCAAGCAGCTGAACAATGTAAAAAATAAGATACACGATTGTCAATTGTTCGTAATTCTCAAGTCCACCCTAAAGCATACTGAAGATCCATCATCATGGCTAACTCTAAAACCTAAATAATCACTAAACCATCTCTCAGCACAAAGTTGCACATCAAGCTGGGTACTACAATTAAAGCACAATAAATTATTACTTCTATCTGCTAATTTTGCTACTTGCCAATACACTAAACTACAACCTTCACACTGCACACAAATACAAGGTTCACACACATGTCCATGCTCTGCACATGTTTCATGGAGCTATTCATCAATTCCAGGTATTTGAAGAGGTGCGTGGACCTGCGGCACTCCACGATGCACAATTAGAGTTGGGTTATCTGTCCCCAGAGCTTGCAACCATGGAGTCAGGGTCTGCTGTAGTCTGCTCAGTCTCTGCTTCTCTGCTTCCTCCTCCAGTGGGAACAGCTGACTCATTATTCAAAGATGGGCGTACCCACTTTGCTGGTATCCATTTTGGGTTTGCTGTTCCTGTGGAAATACAAGCATACCCCCTTCCCTATGTTAATAGCTCATATGTTCCTTCCCATAACTGTGATACTGGATTAAAAATTTGCACTAATGGTTTTATATTATGTGCTGGCTCGTTTGCTGTTATCGATCTCAGATGCTTATATACTGATGTTTAATTTTCAATGCCTC
>JAWWEU010000473.1:0-11080 GCA_035583155.1 Acropternis orthonyx | reverse complement strand
GAAGGGTTTGGGTGGGATCTGAAGGGTTTGGGTGAGACCTGAAGGGTTTGGGTGGGATCTGAAGGGTTTGGGTGAGACCTGAAGGGTTTGGGTGAGACCTGAAGGGTTTGGGTGGGATCTGAAGGGTTTGGGTGGGATCTGAAGGGTTTGGGTGAGACCTGAAGGGTTTGGGTGGGATCTGAAGGGTTTGGGTGAGACCTGAAGGGTTTGGGTGAGACCTGAAGGGTTTGGGTGGGATCTGAAGGGTTTGGGTGGGATCTGAAGGGTTTGGGTGAGACCTGAAGGGTTTGGGTGGGATCTGAAGGGTTTGGGTGAGATCTGAAGGGTTTGGGTGAGACCTGAAGGGTTTGGGTCTCCAAGCTCACATGAGCATCACGAGGATCTCACACGTCGCTTCCTTTCACAAAGCTTTTGGGATTTCTGGCTCTGAGATGCAGGATTCAAAACTTGGGACATCCTTACCCCAAACACATCCCTGGAAGTGCCCAAGGCCAGGGCTTGGAGCAACCTGGGCTGGTGGAAGGTGTCCCTGCCCATGGCAGGCGGTGGAACAGGATGAACTTCAAGTTCCCTTCCACCCAACCCATTCCAGGATTCTGTGATCACTTTGGGAATCTGAGTTTCCCTTTCAATTTTCCTTAACCCGCCCCATTTCCCAGGAGCTGCAGAGCAGAGCCCTGTCCTGGGCTCACCCACCCACAGATCAGAACAATCTCAGTACCAAGGGAGGGAAAAGAAATCCCCCCAAACCAAGAGAAGAGAGCGATGAACGAGGGGAAAGCACCATAAAAAGGCCCACAAAGCGACTAATGACACTGTTTAAATACAGTTGTCTCCTGTGATGGTGCTAAATCCTGTTTATAAGACCTTTGAGCTTTTAAAACCAGTTTATAAGACAATTTTCTCTTTGCCAGGCCTACTGACAAACAGGAGTGCTCAGGGTGGTACCAGGAGCCTTGTTACACAACAAATAATGTTCATTTTACCATTTTTGCCTCCCTCTTAGAGAAAAATTAACCCCTTCCTTGCCCAGCTGATCCACGGGAGCACTGCCCAGAGGGAAAATGATTTGGAGGAAAAGAGACTCCCCCAAGAGCAGCATCACAGGAGGAGGGAAGAGCTACTGGGAGAGATAAAGCACATTGTGCATGAGATTGCTGCATGAACGGGGCTTTGATCAGCAAAGCAAAGAGCAAGAAGATGGTTTTAATGGCCTGAAAACACATGAAAAGCAGAGGGAAAAGCAGCTTTGATACACGGTATTTATTTTGTGACCTTTAACAAGGGTGGGCAGCGCAACAACAAGAGTGTTTGAAGGGGAAAAATCAAAAGGAGACAGAAAAATTAACCCAGGAGCTCTGGAGGGGGGAGGCAGGAGGGGAACAGCTGGGGCAAAGTGCCCACTGAGAGCAGCAGGTGCCCAGTAGCTCCCAGGAATCCCGGAATCCCAGACTGGTTTAGGCTGGAAGGACCTTAAAGCTCATCCCATCCCACCCCCTGCCATGGGCAGGGACACCTCCCACTAGCCCAGGGTGCTCCAAGCCCCGTCCAGCCTGGCCTGGGACACTCCCAGGGCTGGGGCAGCCACAGCTTCCCTGGGCACCCTGTGCCAGGGCCTGCCCACCCTCCCAGGGAAGGATTCCCTCCCAATATCCCACCTAAACCCACCCTCTTTCCCAAAGAGGGAATTTGGGGGATCACTTGGTAACCCCCCCAAAGCACAGCACCTTAGAACAGGCATGGAGAGTTTTCTCCTCACACACCCCACGGGGAATTGCAGTTTGATGGGAGCCTTTACACGGGACCCCTCAGGGCTCCCAGGCTACAGAAAGTCTGGATGTTGGGAAGCAGGAATGGTTCTAGTCCCCAGCCCAGAGAAGCTGTGGCTGCCCCAGCCCTGGGAGTGTCCAAGGCCAGGACGGGGCTTGGAGCAACCTGGGCTGGTGGGAGGTGTTGGGTTTAAACTGGATGAGCTTTGAAGTCTCTTCCAACCCAAACCGTTCTGGGATTCTCTGATTTAACGAAACGTGGGAAAACACAGGGCAGGGAGAATTGAAAGCCAGCTTGAAGGGATGGAGAAAGGCAGTGGTGGGGTTTTCTAGGAAATAAGTTTTTCAGAGAGCTTTGAATATTAGAAGAAACCAAGAGCAAGACATGGGCACGTGACAAGTTTTTAGATCTCTGCAAACCCGTGCAAAGTTTGTGTTTATATAATCCCAGAGACAGGTCTGGGCCTCCAACTTCCTAACCAGACCTGCACTTCAGAGCACTCCAAGCAAAGCTGTTATTTTTCCAGAAAGCTCAGCATTTCTCAAACTCGAGTTTTCACCCTGAAATGGGGGTCACAAAACCTTTTGGGCTGGGTTACAATCCCTGGGCAACTCCGTGTTTGTTCCTGATAATCCTCAGCGCTGAGTTCAGGGAAGGACGTGCCTGGTTGTGCCAGGATGGCCAGTTGAGCGTAATTTAATTTAAATTTATCTTTGTTAGTCTGTAAATTCTTTTGCCTCCTCTCTTGGCCTGCATTATCATTTCTTCAGGGTGACTAGGAAATATCTGTGCTGACAGGGAGAATAAATCTCTGTTCCACAGATAAGTGTGATGAGGGTCCTGTCTGGTTCTCTAAACAGCGGGAGCAAGAGTGGGTCAAAAGAGACCAAATCCTTTGGTGACCCCAAGAAACAGAGGGAGAGACCTGCAGGGGGTGAGGAAGGGCTCAGTTCTTGGCCAAAGCACCCCTTTATTTTGGGTAACACGGGACAGAAGGCAGGAGATGCAGCCCCAGCCCCACCTCAAAGGCATCACCCTGGGCCAGGTGGAAATCCTGATGCTGCTGGACACGGGGCTGGGGTGGGCTGGGCTGCTCCTCATCCCTTTTCCTGGAATTGCAACAGGCAGAGAAGCCTCCCAGGCATTGCCAGGGACACTTGCTCTGGCCTCTGGCTCAGGGAGCCTTGGCAGGACAGTGACAGAACCCTCATAAATATTAAATGTATTGAGGGCAAAATGCTTAATAAGCCCTGCTTGGAGCCTTCCTTCCCTCTCCAGTGCTGTCCATCTGATGTATTCCTGCTCTGCAGAGGAAGTGGCAGGATTTAATAGCCTTTTATTAGTGTGTCAGCTTGAAAATGCCCAAATTGGTATTCACAGGGTAGGTTAAAAAAGGGAAATGCTGCACATTCCAGGGAAACCCTCGCTGGTCCAGGCAGAGCCCGGGGTGAAGTGCAGCCCTGTGTGCCTGGCCCCTTCCTGTCACATCTGGACAGGAGCAATCCCATTTCCCCTCCCATTTTTCCACACTCCTGCCTCTCCATGAAAGTGGGAATTTGGGGGGTCTCCAGGCCCTGAGCAGCAGGAGGGGCAGCAGTCCCATGACCTGGTGTTGCACCCACAGCAGGGACAAACAGATACAATTAAAAATCAAACATTTCTGGGACATGAAGTTCAGATCCATCTTTATTCCTTTCCCCCACATTTCTTTCTTTCAGCTGTGCCTGAAAACTGGTTTGTTTGGTTTTTTCCTTTAAGTCACCAAGAGCCTTTATTTCCTCAGTTCCTTTCCCACCTGACTCTGCTCCCACACCTGAAGAGCTGAATTTTGGGCGGAGGAAGAGATTATTCCCCATCGAAATTCAACCTCCCACCCTCAGCCTAACAAGAAACAACAGGCACCAAATAATCCCAAAGCTTTCCTGTCCCACAAATCATATTTAAAAACCCTCCTGGACCTACAATTTCTTTTGCTGACCCCTCTGGAGCAGCTTTTCTTGTCCCAGCGTTCCAGGATCGAAGCTGTACAGGGAGATTTAAATCCTCTGCTGAGCTTGGCAAAGGCTGAACGTGATGTCCTGTTTCCCACATTTATGCTCCAAAGGGCCAACTGGTTTTTTAAAACAAAGGCTCAGAGCAAAGGTATGAAATGAAACAATTTGGCCCAATCGGAGCTTCTAGGAAAAGGCATATTTATATTACACAAAGATTAATGAGGGAATGTTTCTCCCCTGCTCGCCCAGTAGGATTAGGAAATCCAGCCCCATGTTTAATTGTCTGGGCCATCCCACCTATTTTATCTCCACCTTTCACGGTTTGGGGTTTTGCCTTCAGCTGGAAAAGCTGAAAGGCAGCATCTGCTCCCAGGATTTTCCTGGCTCAGGTTGGAAAATCCACACCAAAACCTGTTCCCACTGCAGTGCCAGCACAGGCACAGGTGCTCCACGACACATCCCTGTTTTCAGGGGCTCATTAAAAGCAGACCTTTGGAAACCTGCAGGCTCAGCTTTCATTAGTGCCAGTCCTATCCTGGAAGCCTTTAATTGGCACAGAGCTGCACTGGAAAGCTGGAGTCACTGTAATCGAGGCAGGAACTGCCTCTGGATTTGATGGGAGCAGGTTTTCACCTCAGAGCCTCTCCAAGCAAATCTGATTCAGGTCAGCAGTGACATTTCCCTTCCTGAAACAGGCCAAATGCCAGGGAAACTGGGGCACATCAGCTGGAGCAGCTGAGGGATTTGCTTCACAATTGTGTGCCTTCCACCCTGTGACCCTGAAAAGGTGGGACCTGCTGGGCTGGGCTTCCAAGAACTTCTTCATCAGTGCTGGCTGAAGAGCAGAGTCCCCAACCCAGAGCAAAGCCAGGTCACTGCTCAAAGAAATGCCCCTGAGCCCCACACCAAGATTTGCCATCAAAAACCTCAGTTCTGTCACAGCCTGGAAGCTCTGACAGCTCTGAGAATGTCTGAGAGGCTTTACAGAGCCCAAAGCGAGCTCCGAGTTGCTCAAAAGTTGCATTTCAGTGCAAACCAGGGTGGTTTTCGGGTGCAAACCAAAGCCCCAGCTCAGATGGGGGAAACCCTGTCCCAGGAAAGCTTTGGTAGTGCTGACCCTGAAGGAGGGGATGGTCTGTAAAGGGATTTAAAAACTGAGATTCAGTGACTTGCTCAACAAGAAAGGATTTAAAAACCGAGATTCAGTGACTTGCTCAACAAGAAAGGATTTAAAAACCGAGATTCAGTGACTTGCTCAACAAGAAAGGATTTAAAAACTGAGATTCAGTGACTTAACAAGAAAAGCTGGGGGGGGGGGGATGATAGAAGAGACAAAAAGACCTTCTTGCTCCAAAAAATCTGCACCCCTCAAGCTCCTTGGATGGGCATTAGGCCATTCTCAGACACCATCCTGGTGATTCCCAACATCCTCACACAGCTCCAGGGCCAACACACCAATAACAAACTCTCCAACCTCAATATCCTTTAAGGAAACGCTCCAAACCCCAAGTACCAGAAAACATCAAGCTCTTGCCTAAACCAAAATCATGGATTGATCAGTCCCTGGGGCTTTCTTGGCAAAGCCTGGCTGGAGGATCCTTCCCAACACCACCTTCTGCTTAAATTCACAGGCTAATCCTCCAGACCAAGAGAGGCCAGAATGAGTTAAACCCTCAGAGACTGCTCAGGAATTCCCCCCTGGATTTGCACATCCAGGCTTGGCACAGCAAGATGGGAACACCCCAACCCCACCATGCCCTGAATTGTCATTTCTGGGAAAGGAGGGACACTGAGGTGGGTTTGCCTGGAGACACCCTGGCTGGTGTCACCTCTGATGAGATGTTCCCCACATTTTTGCCTCTGCTTTTCCACTCTTTTCCTCCCTATCCAATTCTCCCTCCTGAAAACAGCCTGGCACCACCTGCCCTACCCTTGTTCTCAAACAATGACCTTTAAATCCTGACCATCCCCAGTAGGTCATAAAATGAGTTACCTGAAGAAAATACCGCCCGAAACTCACCCACCACACACCTGAGGGGGTTTCTGAAGCCCTCACTGCTGAGGCAGCTCTTCCCAGAGCACTCAGCTGGCTTTGGATGTGCCATTAATCCCTTGCCTAAGATGTTCCCACCAGACAGCTCCTGTAATTTGTAAGGAGGTGGCACTGCCTTGTGCCTCTCCAGAGCATTAATCCTTTCAGAGCGATTTTTAAAGTGTGACCTGCAAAGCAAAGCCAGTCTTTGGGTGTCTCAGATGCAGAGAACGGGGAAGGAACTGGGCTGGTTGTTTTTCCTGCTCCGAGCTAACGGATGGATGGCACCTGAGGATACAACATCTGACTGCTGGGGGAGGACAGGAATGACAAGAGAGGGTTGATTTATGCCTTCCAGTTAGCAGGGAACTGTCAGCTCTCAATCTCTGGGTTAAGTCTGGGCTGGCTGAGGCAACTTTTTGTGCCACGGGGGGAGCACCACAGACCCACCAGGCTGGGGGGATGGGGGGATGAAACTCAACATCTCTGATGTCTGAGGGGAGAAACAGAGCAGAGAAAAGAGGTGACAATCCAAAAAACCAGCCATTTCAGTGGCTCAGTGGGGCTGGCATGATCCTCATGGATTACACTTTGTGTAACTCCCACCAAAACCCCGTGGCACTGGGGACAGGGGTCCCAAACTGTGAGCCAGACCCCAAACTGTGACTCAGGCACCACAAATGGGCCACCAGCCACTTCAAAGGGTCACCCAGCCCGGTGTGAGGCAGCACCTTCGGAGGTCACAGCTCTGCATCCCCCCAGGGCTCAGGAAGGGCTTTATCCCTTATCCCCAGGGAATCTTCTGGCATTTCCAGCCCCTTCCCCCTCCAGCTCTGAGCTGCTGAGCCAGGCCAGGAGGAAAACAGTAGAACATCTTCTCCCTGGCAACCAGTGACAGGATAAGAGGGAAGGGCCACAAGCTCTTCCAGGGGAGAGTCAGGTTGTACATCAGGAGGAATTTCTCCATGGAAAAGGTGGTGAGGCCTTGGAAGGGGCTGCCCAGGGAGGTTTGGAGTGCCCAGCCCTGGAGGTGCCCAAGGCAGGGCTGGCCGTGGCACTCAGTGCTCAGGGTGGGCATCGGGCACAGGGTGGGCTCCCCGGGCTGGGAGGGCTTTTCCAGCCTCAGTGATTCCATGAACCAGGCATCTGCTCTGGACACCAAGAATGGCCAAGAAAGAACCCCAAAACTATCTCTTTTTTTTTTAGGATTATTATCCAAGAAATTTCTAGCCGTGCCATGTGGGGGTGGAGGAAAGATTTTCAGCATGAAATGAGCTTAGTTACACATTTGAGATGAGAATTTTCTCCCAGACAGCAGACATGTACTTGTCTGCACGTCACCTAACTCACATTTAAAGCCTATTTTATTTGATTTCATTTCAAGAGAGCTTAAACTCACACGCTGCACTGGCGAGTATTTCATCCTGGAGATATTTTTCTAGACAGGAAAGTTTTCCTACCAAAGGTTACAAGAAATCAGCTTCTGACATTTAATCCTAGTGATTTGCTCCAGCAGGAGGGTGGGAAGTCTCACTCATCTTGAATAGAGACATCCATCTGGCTGAGGTTCCCCAGCTACTCCTGGGTCACGGGGCTAATGGTGAGTAATGCTCTGATCTCCTCTCTGGCTGAAGCAGCTCATGGACAAGGTGGTCCTTCTGGTGAATTTGGGGGTTTCTGTGAAGGCAGCAAGAGAAATTCCTCCCCAATCAGCAGAGGACAAGGCTTTGTGTCTGTCACATGATCCCATGAGAGGTCACCTCAGCTGTGACAAGTACCTCACACACCGTGAAGACTCCAAAGGATGTGCTGGGACCCGTGAGCCAGGTAGGATTTGGCTTCTGATCATCTCAGTAGAGACTAAACACAGGTATTGAACCCCAAGGTGAAGTATCTCAAAGTTCAGCTTTCATAGGAGAGCGCTGAGAGGGGCATGGAGCTCCTGCAGAGCCCAGACTGTAGTCCCCAAAATAATCTGCCAGAGGGCAGGTTTGGTTTAGATACTGGGAAGGAATTCTTGGCTGGGAGGGTGGGCAGGCCCTGGCACAGGGTGCCCAGAGAAGCTGTGGCTGCCCCAGCCCTGGGAGTGTCCAAGGTCAGGTTGGAGGGGGCTTGGAGTAACTTGGGCTAGTGGGAGGTGTCCAGGCACGGCTGGTCAGAAGTTCAGGGCTCACAGAAGAGAAGATGTGCTGCACCAGCACTGCCAACCTGCATTTTTCACTCCAGAGCTTTCCCACGGGAGCCTCTGACCTTGAGGGGGGACACTGAGCTGGGCACTGAGGTCCCAAAAGCACCCGAGTGACTTTGCAGCAAAGCCAGGTGGAAGCAAACCAGGCTTATGGAAAAGTTCCTCAGGCCCTTCTGAGCATCCATCCATCCATCCATCCATCCATCCATCCATCCATCCATCCATCCATCCATCCATCCATCCATCCATCTCCAAGGTGCTTGCTCTTTGTGCTCACTTCTGCCTAGAACATTTCTGTGCTAAGCAAGGTGGAGCCAGAGGAGCCTTTGAGGTCACAGAGAGGTAAATTCCTCCCTGCAGCCCAAAGAGCTGAGCCAGCCAGAACTGAGCCAGAGCAATTAAACTCTGCCTGTACTACAGAACCTTTCCTTGTCCTGCTAAAAGAGTCCAAAAGGCAAAACAAAGGGGTTTTGCTAATTTTTCCCTTCTCCTTTCCCCTGCAGCCAGGAAGGCATTTTAAACACCCTCTGCTTTGCTCCCCGTCCTGTGTGTTCAGCTCAGCTCCCCTTTGTCTCAGGAGCTTCAAAGCCTGGTTTTCCCTGTAAAAGCCAACTCGCCTGCCAGGTAGCTCCTCTTAATCTCTGGGCCTTGGCTAGAGGCCTCTCCAGCCTGCTGAAAGAGATATGTGCTTCCCCTTTGTTCTTGTGACAGGAAAAGCCTCAGCTATCAAATCATTCCAGATCCCTTTGTGGCCTGAGAGACTGGAAAAGGGAAAGAATCCAACCCCTGTGCATCAGTTTAGCTTTAAGAGCTGCTAAGGCCAATGCTTAGACCAGCTCCTAACGAGGCCACAGCTCTACAAAGCAAGGCTTTTCCACAGCAGGCAACTCTGGGACTTGGTAACGGAGTTGTTGTCCTTGGATAACAATCCTGTCCTTCCTGGAGTCAGTGGTTGTCTGGGAAAGGAGGCAGAGACTAAACTGGTGCTTCCAGACACAGCAATTGCCCGATGGAGGTTCCCAGAGCAGGGCCAGCCCAGGAGCTGGGGGCTGCTCTGCCCAGCCATCCCAGGGAGCAGGCTGGACCAGCTGGGACATCCCACCAGGATGAGCAATGTCCATACTGGTCCAGGACTGTCATTTCCTTGTCCTGCACTTTGGAGCTCATCAGTTAAAAGCTGCTCATGGTCCCACCACTGATTCCCAGGAGCTGAGAACCGTTCCTGGAGATGGCAGGAAAAACCAACACCCAACCTACTACTTATTTCAGTGCAAACAAACCTTCTTGTGATAAAGTTCCCCGTGGCTTATGAGGAATTGCTTCAAAAAGCCTTTTCCAAGTAATTCATGGAGAACATTCCCCACAGTGAGTGTGAAGAGGCACATTCCTCCTCCCCACGTCCTCACAGGGATGGTTTTTCCCTGAAAAGCAACCTACTGACACACCAGAGGGGTCTTGGCCCTCCTGGCAGAGCTCTCCACACCAAAACCTTCCAACACATCTTGCCAGAACCATTCCCAAAAGCAGGAACCCCCTTCCAGCTGCATCCAGCTTTCCCCAGCCCCGCAACAGATGTCCTGGATCTTCACCCCTCTCAAGTGGGACCGGGAGCTGTGCACAACTCCAGCTGCTGCCACTCCAGCAAGAGCCTTCCCAGGGGTGACTCTTCAGGTTCAGCCCCAGTTCAGTGCTCAGCAATTCCTGCTCCTCAAGCCTGCACGGAGCTGCTCATTCCAAGCTGCAGGAACACGTGGCTCTTCTCCAGCAGCTGGACTGTGCTGTCTGTCCACATCTGCTCCTGCTCCTTTTCCAACTCCAGAGCACCTCTCCTGGTTTCTGCAGCTTTGGAGAGAGCTGAGCAAGGGGCAGTGGAGCTCTCCCTGGCCCAGGGTTAAGCAGCACAGCGTTCCCATCCCATGGGATAAAACACCTGCCATAGGGAATAAGCTGCAGCAGAATATTGGGCAAAGGCACCAAAAGGGTTTTGGAAGTGATTTCAGGCTTACGTTAGTCCAGTCAGAGCAACCCCAGTGGGGATTTCTCTCACTCCAAGCAACAGGGAGATACTGTTGTCACTACACCAGGCATCTTTCTACTCCCCCTATTCCTTCCTTCCCTAAAAGGTATTTTAACACATAAAATCCACTGAAGATCTTCCTGATCTGTCAATCACAACCTGGAAATCCAGGGCTGTTCCAGCTGGAGGGGGAAATGCAGCCCCTGGAAATGGGTTTATCACATAAGGATTGTTGTTTATGAGCCCCGGGGTGTCAGGTCTTTGCTCCATTGTGGGGAATTGTTTCCACCATTCACTCAGCTCCAGGAAGGAAATTTCTGTGGCTCAGGGAGAAAATCGCTGTGGCAAATCCCTGATGTAAGGAAAGCCAGAAAGCTTTTTCTTGTCCTAATTATGTGGGGTTTCTACTCTTCCCCCTATGACTTGGCAATATTGGAGTCCTTTTAGCAGCTTTTCCCTAAGAAAACGCAAACAAAGGAGAGGTTGTTGTGTCACTGATGAGGGCTGGGATTGCAGGCACTGCCCTGGCTCCAGCCCACCAGCCCCAGCGCAGGGAATGGCTCTTCCCGTGCCAGCCCCAGCCTGGATGGAGAAAATGGGTGGATTTAGAAGAGTTAAACACTGATGGAAGGACTTCCAAAGGCCAGGAGATGCTTCATATCCCACAGAGCATCAAAGATGTACCAGAGACCTTTGCTGCACTTCCTCTGTTTGACCTAAATGAATAATTCCACGCTGAGACAGCAGAGATGTGAAATCTCACTGAAAAAGAGGGAAACATTTCAGCTGAACAAGAATCATGGATCATTTCAGTTGGAAAAGCCCTCTAAGATCACTTAGTCCATCCATTAACTCAGCACTGCCAAGGCCAACATTAACCATGTCCCCAAGTGCCACATGCACACACTTTTTGAACACCTCCAGGGGTGGTGACTCCACCCCTGCCCTGGGCAGCTGGGCCAGGGCTGGACAGCGCTTGAGGTGATGGAATTTTTCCTGATTTCCAATTTAAACCTCTCCTGGCACAACTTGAGGCTGTTCCCTCCCCTCCTGTCCCTGTTCCCTGGGAGCACCGCCCG
>JAWWEU010000472.1:0-11091 GCA_035583155.1 Acropternis orthonyx | reverse complement strand
TGTTGGGCAAAAAGAGCGTGCCAGATGGAGAACACACAATTCCAGGGGTTTGGAGGAAAGCAGAGCTACAGAGGCTTTATAGTTACCAATATATTTGCTTGATCTTGCTGCATGGGTGTCTTTCTGCCTCGGAGATTGAAAGAAATCCTCCAAACTCTTCCTTTTTGCCCCTTTTCATGTTTGGGGTTTTTTTCCACAAAAAAAAAAGAAAACAACCACCAAAAAATCCACACACACACACACACACACCCCCTCCTCGTTTCTGTCCTGCAGCAACACATTGTGGTCAATGAAATCAAAACCTTTTCTCCTTAAATTTCAAAATTGGGGCACTTGTGTCAACATGCTGGTTTATGACAAGTGTTTCTAGTTGGGGGGGGAACAATCCATGCTCTGAGATAGATGTGTTTGTTAAAGAGAAGAGAGAAAAATCCCTGCAGGAGACCTCCAGGGAGGAAATCCCACATTTCCTTGGGAAAATGCCTCCATCACCACCCTCCTGCTCAGCTCTGCTCAGCTCTACAAGCACTCACTGAGAAACACAGCACTGAATTATAATTCCCTTGCCTTCCTTTAAAAAAAACCCCTAAGTAAGTGAAGATGCCTGTCAGGGATGCAGGAATTAATGCGTGGGATGTGGACAAGATAATCTATCTTAGCAGACCCTTGGAGCAGCTTTCCCACAACCTTGGGGGGAACAGGGAGCAAAAAAAGGGATGTCTGCTCAAATTTCAAGCCCAGCTTGCTACAGCATCATGTGATGTGGCTGCTCTTCGAATTTCCTTTTCATTCCCAGGATGGATTTGGGCTTGGAAAAGTGAGGGGTTTCCCTGCCCAGTATCCTGGAATCGGGAAGCAGTGCCCAGTCATTACAGGGCACAATCATAATATCAGATATTTCATGTTCAGCCTTGTGATTTATAAGTAGTCGAACGCTCCCTATTAGCAGCATATTAAAATAGTTCCACCTCTAAAAATATGGAATAATGTCTCCTCCTGGCTTTCACTTTTCATGCTGTAATTTAAACACAAAGGGTAGACCACTCCATTTGGGCAGGGATTTTAATCCAGTCTTGATTTAGCCATAAAATAGTAAATTAGGGCCTCACCCTTTGGAGAAGACACTGGTGCAGGTTTGCACTGAGGACACTTTCCTAAGAACCTGGTACTTCCTTAGTGATGTTTCCATGTTCAGTATTCCCAGCAACACAGGATGGCTCTTTGGGTTCATTTGTGCCATCCAGGTTGTTCGGCAAGGGAGAAGGGTCTTCCCCATCACAGCCCTGCTATTTTTGGGATGTTTTTCCATAACGTGTCGTCCTTCAATGCCCTGATTCCCTTTGTAAGCTGTTCCTCCCGGTGGGATCCCAACCCTTGTTCTCTCCAGCAGCAGCCACTGGTGACGGGTTGTTTTGTAGGTGGACTTAGTGGTGGGCTTGGCAGTGCTGGGGGGAGCAGTTGGACTCTGAACTTGGAGGGCTTTTCCAAACCTTAAATGGTTCTCATTTGTACCCAAAAGGCTTCACAGTGAGGTCCCCAAAGTCAGGAGCCAGGAACCTGAGGGGCTCGGAGCTGCAGCTCATCCCTGCCGGCCTCCAGGAGCACTTCTGCAACCAACTGACCCCGTCAGACTCTTAAAGCCCGTCCCATTCCACCCCTTCCATGGGTAGGGACACCTCCCACCAGCCCAGGTTGCTCCAACCCGGCCTTGGACACTCCCAGGGATGGGGCAGCCACAGATTCTCTGCCCAACCTGGGACAGGGCCTGCCCACCCTCACAGCCAGGAATACCTTCCCAATATCCCATCTATCCCTGCCCTCTGGCACTGGGAAGCCATTCCCTGTGTCCTGTCCCTCCATGCCTTGTCCCCAGTCCCTTTCCAGCTCTCCTGGAGCCCCTTTAGGCACTGCAAGGGGCTCTCAGGTCTCCCTGGAGCCTTCCCTTCTCCAGGTGAACCCCCCCCAGCTCTCCCAGCCTGCCCTGACGATCCTGACTGGACTAATTACCCTCCCAGCTCATGGTGTGTCCCCCCCAAACCACAGCCTGGTGTTGTTATTGTCACCAGCAAAGCCTCACTCAGGGAGTCCCCTCAGCCCTTGAACAGTGCAGGGACAAGCCTGCTTTCCTTCTCTTTGCTTCTCATTTTCCTTCCATAACCACATGGAGTTTCACAGGCTGAGTTATTCCTCTAGTATATATTCCCATTTCTTGACAGTCACCAGTGTACCAGAGCCCTGCTTTGAGTTTAATGATTATCAGCATGGATTTGAAGTCTGGGAACAGATCTTTTCCCCATTCCAGACTTGGCAGAGGGGCTGTTTCTGCCGGCTCCGACAGCCCCTGAGCTGCCCTGAGGGGTGATTAAGGAGACACACTCAAGCTTTTAAATCCTCCTTGTGTTTGCCCACCCTGTCCCTGTGGGAGACCAAGCTGGGTGCTGGAGAGCAGCTCAGCTCCCTGGGAACACCCCCCTGAGCGGTGTAACATGTGACAATAAACAGCTTGTGTTGTCACTGACCAAAGCCAGGTGGTGTTTCAGGCCAAGGCACAACCTGAGCGTGGCTCTTGAGAGGGATTTTTGTGCAAAGCTCCTGTTAACCCTGGCTTTGGCTCCCCCAGAACTGATGTGTGAACACCCATGGTTTGAAATGGTTTGCTAGGAGGGGAGTGTGTCATTTATGGGAACGTCAGCGTGGATGTTCACCCGGGTGGACACAGAACGCTGGGGTTGGAGCGCGTGGCGTTATTTAGGGGTGCTTTGTTAGGCTGAGCCTGTTGTCACTGATCCCCCCAAACTGCATTTGAGGCTCGAGCTTTCCATGTTCAGGTGGAATTTGACTGGGAGAAGAGCTGGAGCTGTGCCAGTTGTGTGGGACGGTGTGTGAGCCCGTCCGACCCCGTGGCTGGAATGGGAGCTCCTCCCTCTTTGCCATGGCTGGGAGACAGCAAAGCCCCCCACAGGGCTGGAATGAAGGCTGAGCTTTGGGACACTCCACAGGCAATGTTGGTTTCTCCCAGTGAGACACCTTTGATGGATTTGGGAGCCTTAGGCAGCTGCCGAGGAATGGAGGTGATAGAGGAGCCTGCCCTCAGTGCTGGGATAACCTTTGGTTTCCAGGGATTCATGGGATACACTGGATCATACTGCCTTTTCCACACCTGCTTTATTAAAGCCTCACCATCCCATCAGCCCCACTGATGGGCATCTGGCCAGCTGAGAGCCCATCCAGGTCCAGCAGGACCTCACCTTTCCTGCGCCCTCCTGCAGCAGTTGATTCTCTGCAGGTTTAAGGCTCCAAACCTCCCGAGTTTTTATCCTTCTCCAAACACAAGGTTCTTCTCCCCAAATCCATTTGTTCTTGTGCTGCCAAAGTGTGCAGGCAGGAATCCTTCAGCGAGCTGATTTCCTTAATTTAGATAATTGTCTTCCCCAGGGATTTGAGGTCACAGGAGCACAGGATTGGCCCAGAGCTCTGTGACCCTTCCCCACACTCCCAGTGCTGGAATTGCAGCAGAATGAGATGGAGCTCATGTCCCTGGCATCATCCCATCCCCTCTGGGGAACATCAGGGGTGCTGCCCCATTCTCCTCTCTTCTTTCCACCAACACTATTTATTGCGTTAAAGCTGTTGGGATTTCTTCTCTTCTGGTTTTCCAGCACCATCAACCCATGGTTTAAGCTGGAGGGAACCTGCAGAGGGCACCTGGTACAACTCTGTGCTCCAAAGGAGTCCAGGGACTCACGCAAATGCACCACCCCAAATGCGTGGATTTATTATTTTTATCTCTTTCCTTCCCTCCCTTCACCTTTTGGCCAACCAGCTCAGCTTTTGTTCTTCACTAAAGCCACTCTTAAAATCCCACAAGGACCAGCAATCCATTTTTGGCCTCTGAGAGCTGGAACTCAGAGCTGCCCACCGTGACCTCCTCTTGGTGTCTCCAGCTTGTGACTGTTCCCTGACCGTCCTTCAGCCTCCTCGCAGGGGTTCGATTCCTCCTTCCTGTCTTTCTCCCCTCTTCACTGCACCTTCAGCTCATTATCTCCATCCTGATGTCTCACAGGTCATTCTGGACGTGTCTCTCTCCAGACAGGAAACCCAGATGTTCCTCTGATACCTCCTAGGGACACCTGGCTGCCAGTGTGCTCCCAGTTAGCCGTGCAGAGTTCCTGCTGGTTTCTTCCTTCCTGCACACCAGTGCCATGCTGGGCGTCCTTCGTGTCTCTGATCCACGTGTCCTCTTCCAGCTTTTCTCTGGAACCCCCCTCCAAGCTGGCTGGATCTGTCAGGGTTCCCCATATAAAAGTCTCCAAGAATCAGAGAATCATGGAATGTGATGAGTTGGAAGTGACCCATCAGGATCACTACGGAGGAGTGATCCACCTCCCCAGGGCAACCCCCTCCAGAGGTTTCATGGTTGCTTGTTATCCCAAAGACACTGCTGCAATGCCTGTCATCCTTCATGACTGCTTGCACCAAGACCTTTTGGTTTGGGTCCTGACTCCTCAGCCTCAAACACCCAACTCTTCCCCTTGTCCTTCATGACTTACCCCCATCCAGCCTTTTCCCTGGTCACAAGCGATTTTGGTATCTAACACTGTTTATTGCACTCCTAAACAGAGTGTCTTGGGGCTTCTCATGATGCCCTCCAGCCTGGGAGAAGTTCCTGCAGAGGCCCACAGCGCTGCCCAGGCTGCTGTTCCTCCTCTGAGCTCACCATTACTCCCACATGTCCTGGGAGCAGAGTCCTGGCCATGCTCCACAACTCCCTCTTGTCACTCTGAGCTTTATTCCGCACATTTCCTGCTGTTCCTCACCAGTTTCTCCCCAGTTCCTCCCCAGTTCTTCACTTTCTCTTGCCCTTGGACCAGGGTGGAGATTTTGCTGCCAGCCGTAGATCTGAAAGATGTCACCACTAGACCCTCTAGAAAAACCCACTCTGCTGACAGTAGATCTATATCCTATATTAATTTCATGAAATAACCATGTTTCTCCCTGAGTTCTCAGCAGGCCCTTGCTGTTCGAAGCGCTCCAGGTTGAAGGTGTCGGTGATGCCTTCAGCACAGCGCAGATGGACCCAAACCCACCGCCGGGCTGCGTGCCTGGGACTGAACATTTGCAGAGCTTTAGCTGGGTTTCTGTTCAATACAGAGAGGAAAAAAAGCTCATTTATAACTCCTAAGGCTGTGGACAGCCTTCATCTCAATTTAATCCCGGCTTTGTTCCGGCTGAAACAAGGTTTAGGTTTAGCTGACAGAGCTCCCCCACCGAAGCAATCTCACCGCGACCGCTGAAGGGGCTGGTGGAGATTTAAACTCATATCATTTTTTTTTTTAATATTGCCATCAAATTCAATTGCCTTTTTTTTTTTTTTCTCTCCCAGCCCTCGGGCTTTGTAAAATCAACTTCTTCATTCCTGAAGTCTGAAGCTGTAAACGAGCCGTCTTTAAGGCACTCGCTAAATTCCATTATTTCCTCAATTCTGCTATAATTAAATGAAAAAATGTTTTCAGTTAGAGAATTGAGAAGGAGCTGGAACGGTTCAGAGTAGTTTTATATGAACCATGATCTTGTAAAGATGATAATGGCTGTTACAGCAGGTTGATCATCACTTGTCCTACGTGCTATTTTATTTTCCCATTCCATAGTGTAAGTTTAGATGTAAGATGTTTGGGAACTTCATTCCCCCAAAAAAGTTGTGTTAAAATGTACAATAATGTGAGTCTCCTGGGGGTCTTTTGTCCCCTCAGAGGCCACAAACCAGTGAAAAGGAAACAAGTTCTTCAAGAGGGGTGAAAGGGAGGATGGTGGTGTTGGGTTCACTTTGCCTTCTTGGGTCCGAATCCACTGCAGCTTTTGAACGTGTTTAATTTTTACTTGTCTTGTGGAACACCTGAGCAACTTCTGCTGGGATAGAGATGGTGACAGGGAATGTCAGAGAACCCCAGAATGGTTTGGGTTGGAAGGGACCTTAAAGCCCATCCCATCCCACCCCCTGCCCTGGGCAGGGACACCTCCCACCAGCCCAGGTTGCTCCAAGCCCCGTCCAACCTGGCCTTGGACACTCCCAGGGATGGGGCAGCCACAGCTTCTCTGCCCAACCTGTGCCAGGGCCTGCCCACCCTCCCAGGGAAGGATCCCTTTCTAGTGAGCTCTTGGTCCTGGAATGGAGCTTTCCAGATCATTCTTAGTCACCTGCAGTTGAGTGGTGGGGTCACATTTAATCCAGGGGAGGACACAAAGAGAAATGAAGTCAGGAAGAGAGAAGAGTTCCTGGGCAAGGAGTTCCTCTTATGGACTGGAGGGATACCCTGGTGTGCAGCTCCAGCTCCTCTACACGCTTGATTGCAGGAGTGGTCAGGAGTGTCTCCTCCTCTCCATGATGAAAAGATGGGAATTAAGCAAGGTGAAACTCCATGGAAATGTCTGGAAGTTTAATGGAGCTCAGTGTGTGCAGCAGTGCATGAATACGCCTGGAGAGATCTTGCAGAAATCACAAACAAGCTTTGATGTAGGAGCTGGAGAGCAAACCTTCCTTCCCTCAAATACGTGGGGTGGGATCCTGTGGACCACCTCTGCTCGGGAAGGCATTTTAATATCTTGACCTTGGACACTTGGAAATTCCCTCTGGTAAGGGCTGACACTTTGCAAAAGGGCCTGGAATGAATGTGAAAGTCAGTTTGACTCTGTTGTGAATGTGGGTATTCCCAACACCTCCCTTCCCACAGCTTGGTGTGGTGCCTTAAAGGATGGGAGGTGGGACTTTCCCTCCTGTGTTGCACCCAAAATCAGCATCTAAAACTCTCTTCGTGCCTCTTCCAGCTTTCCCTGAATACCTCTGGAACGAGAGGGCAGGAAAGGGCCTTTGGTTCTGGTTCTCCAGGTGAGCTGGAGTTTGTGCTGTGGTTTTCAGTGCCAAAGGATGTTCTAGACAGCGATCCCTGCTGAGGGTTTCACACTGAGCTGAATTTACGGGAGAGAGAAGGGAATGGTGGACAAGGAGAGGCAAAAACGAGCTGAGGGAGAGGTCTAAAGGTCTCTGCTCCGACCTCCTGCTCCAAGCAGGGATTTGCTGCTGGAGCAAGCTCATCATTGCCTCATCCTCAAAATCTCCAAGGACAGAGTGTCGATCACCACTCCACTTATTGCTCTGCTGTGAGCTTTCCCGAGGTTTTCCATTGTGTCCGAGCTAAACCTCCTAAATGACAGCTTGGGGCTGCTGCTTGGAAAGAATTCCTGGGGGGAAAAAGACCAAGAGAAGTAATTTAAACAGAGGAGTCTGGCATTTCACAGGGATTATTGGTGCTGTTTGCTTCAAAAAGCTCCTGAGCCTGGTCTTTTCTTCTAATGGAAGCGGGAACAGAGCTGATGTGCATGGATGTGGGAGCTCCTGGGAGCAAAGGAGTTAATCCATAGGCATTTATCTTAATTTAATTTTGCATGATGAGCCCTTTCTTGGAGAAAGACTTAAATCAGTTGGAATTTTGGGAGAGATCCCTCTACCTGTGACAGCTGATCACTGGGAAAGTGGGAGCCTTTTGCGCTGTTGGTTTTTTGTCCTGATGGCACAAAAAAACTGAGGGAGAGGTGGATTTTAAACTCACCCCCAGCACGTGTCCTGGAGCGGCGTCGGGTGTTTGATGGATAAGGCTGAGCAGGGCACGTCAGAGGAAGGCAGGCTCAGTTAGGGAATGTTTTAGCAGTTTGGAACTCTTTTTCCTAAAAGGCCTGTAATAGAGTGTTCTGGTTAACCCTGGAGCCTTATTTTTCCTTGCTTATCCCTTTTATGTCTGTAGAAGATGCTTTTCCCTCGTGGGGGTGAGAGTGGAAGGGTGGTGAGAGTGGAAGGGAAGCATTCCCATTGGCAGGAGTGTGGTTGGGCACTGACACTGTCACTGTGTCCCTGCAGGAGCTCAGGGGCAGCTCTGGGTCCCTTCACAATCCAGGAGGCTCCATTTTCCATCCAGGCTCACATTGTGTCCAATCCAGGGCTTGGAAAGGGGAGTCGGCCTTGGGAAAAGGGACTTTATTTCATGGAGTCATGGAGTGGTTTGGGTTGGAAGGGACCTTCAAGCCCATCCCATCCCACCCCCTGCCACGGGCTGGGACACCTCCCACCAGCCCAGGTTGCTCCAAGCCCCGTCCAACCTGCCCTTGGACACTCCCAGGGATGGGGCAGAGGGGAGGGGGCAGGGGTTGGTGTGTTCTCTGCCTCAGCACGTCCTGCCTTGGGGAGCACTTGGTCCCTCTCTGTGGTTTGAATAAGCTGTGAAGAATCAGACACGTTACACATCCTGTCATTTTAGTTAAATAAAACGCCCAACTCCTCTTCCTTGATTTGTGCAGCCTAAACAAGGAAAAACTAAACAGAAGCCCCAAATTCTTTCTGTGTTTCATTCTGTACATGAAGACCTTGGCTAGACTTTGATCTCAGATTTTATTCGTGCTCTTTAACGGGATGAAACTCTGCTCATTTATATGTTTTGGGAATTAACTGGTTTACTAATAATAGGAATTAGTTCCTCCAACCTCTTTAACAAGGTTAAAACCCCAATATATCCCAAAGCAAATGGGAGTCTGAGGGTGGTTTTTCCCGATTCCCTGTTTGGGTTTGTCTCTAGAGACTTATTAAAGAATATTAAAAGTGCAGCTGCTGAATCCTTTGGGAAGAAAACAGGTCAAAGACCATTTCTTGTGGCTCTCCTGCCAAATTCTGGTGCTGCTGCTGTGCAAGTTACACTTCTGCAAATAATCTGTGCAGAATTGGAGGTCGGGCCTTTTTAATTCCTTTTCAAAGTGCTTTCCTCAGAGCCTGTAACTGGGTTCTTTTAACAATAAAAGCAATACTATACATGTGTAGGTACATAAATATACATTGTATTTTTATATATCCTATATATAATGTAGTGAACTTGGTGCATGTGCAGCAGTTTCTGCTGGTCTGAACCTCCTAAAATGTGACACGTGCTCAGTTCAGCAGCAACACTGTTTATTTGGGGGGAAATAATGCAAAGGAATGTGCAAATTTCTTGGTCTTTTGCCTTTGTCTGGCTTTGAATTCTCTGATCAAGGTTTGAGTTTCTGGAAATCTTCTGATTCGCTCCAGATTGAATTGGATTGTCCTTGAGTGTGATAATTAATATTTAATCTGTCTTAAAGACACTCCTGTCACCCCCTGGCTGATTAAAATAGCGATGGACTGTGTGTGGTGGGAGTTCTGTTTCACTTTAATGAAAACACTGGTCATTTCTGGGCTGATTCACTTGGGGAAAGTAATTAATTACCAAATAGTGAGACACTAGTTCATTACAATAATTCAGAATAAATTACAGAGTAATTGGTTTGATAGATCTGACAGGCAAGTGGGTTTGACCATCCCAGAGTCAGTGGTGCACCCCTCAGGTTCTGCTTTAATCTGCCACTTCAGCCAGACTAAACTTAGGCCCAGTTTACCTGCAGAAATGTCAGTTTTAGTTCCTCCAGGCAGCCGTGTTTGCTCTTTTCTGCCTCTCTGGTGTGCTGAAACCCTGGCCTAAATCACGTGAGCATTCCTGAGTGATTCCAGAGGCTCCTAAGGGAAGCGGGACCGTCAGCAGAGAGGGATTTCCAAGCGTTGTTGCCATCTCAGTAGTGGGGAACACCTTTCTGGAGGTCCATCAACAGCTCAGAGCTCCGGACCTGCTGTGTCACCCAGGGGGGAATGCAGGGACTCCAGGGAGGGAGTGTGGAAGTGGCACTTGGGATGTGGTTTCGAGGGGGATTTGGGGGGCTTCTGGTTTGGGCTGCCATCTCAGAGGCTTTTCCAACCTGGACAGTTCCGTGGTTCCATGCTTGCCCTGGTGTCCACAGGCTGAGGAGATGGGGCACTGACACTGCTTTAATCCACACAAGGTTCCTTGCACGACTGCCAAACAAAGGATGAGGGAGGAGATGCTCATCCTTCCGTCTCTTTCACCCCTAAAAGGCAGCAAGAGTGAGGATTCCAGCTGGACATGGGAATGTCTGCTGGCTCTCAGCTCAGTTCTCGCAGCTGGTGGGTTTTGTTGGATTTCTCTTCCCAAGCAGATGGTTCCCCAAGGGATGGCACAGGGTGGAGTTTCTCTGCCAAGTGAGCCTGTGCCAGCCTGCAGGTACCTGCTGGAGAGGAGAAGGCTCTGGCAAGACCTTGGAGCCCCTTCCAGTGCCTGAAGAGGTTCCAGGAGAGCTGGAGAAGGACTTGGGACAAGGGCCTGGAGGGACAGGACACAGGGAACGGCTTCCCAGTGCCAGAGGGCAGGGATAGATGGGATATTGGGAAGGAATCCTTCCCTGTGAGGGTGAGCAGGCCCTGGCACAGGTGTGGCTGTGAAGAAGAAGAGGAAGACGAAGACGAAGAAGAAGAAGATGAAGAAGAAGAAGAAGAAGAAGAAGAGGAAGAGCAAGTCAAACAAGAAGCTGTGGCTGCTCCATCCCTGGAAGTGTCCAAGGCCAGGTTGGACAGGGCTTGGAGCAACCTGGGCTGGTGGAACTGGATGATATTGAAGGTCCTTTCCAACCCAAACCGTTCCAGAATTCCATGGCTTGCAAGAGTTCAGAGCCCATGGCTGGCACAGTCCCTCTGTTTGCCTGACTCTTTCAGAAAAGCTCATTAAAATTTAGAGGGGGCTGCATTTTTTTTTTTTTCTGCTGGAATGGTGTTTGTGACCTCAGTCCTCCTGGCTGGGCCACCAGGGCCTCTGTGAGGGGCGTTTTGCACTTTCAAGTGTGAACAGCCAAGGTGAGGGTGCTGCTTCTCCCAGGGCTTTAGGCAAACATCCCAAATCCATCTGCCACCTTCCCTGGCTTTTGAAAACCTAAGGCTTGGGGTCCTGGGTCATCCACCAGCAAAGAGGGCTGGGAAGAGCCCGAGGGAACTGTGTTCACAAGGGGGTTTGTTGGCTGTTGGTTGTGAATATGTTTATCAGGAAATAAATAGCTATTCTTTTCTTCCTTAATACTTTATTTTATATATAGGTAATATCAGAAAATCATAGAATTTGGGTTGGAAGGGACCTCAAAGGCCACCCAGTGCCACCCCCTGCCATGGGCAGGGACACCTCCCACCAGCCCAGG
>JAWWEU010000471.1:0-11094 GCA_035583155.1 Acropternis orthonyx | reverse complement strand
GAGGGGGCCGGGGGAGAGCAGCCCCCAGGAAATCAAGTAAGCACCCACTCCTGGGGGGATCCAACCACCTGCCACATGTATACCCCTGATTAATAAATGCATGTGTCCTCTTGAGTCAGCCACGCACCTCAGGCAGAGCTACCCCTTGCACATCCAGCTCCGTGGTAAGGTAATGTCTACTTGTTAATACTACGTTGGTTTTATGGAGGTTTACTCCTGAATTTCAGTGCCAGGCCCACAGGTCACTGTGTGAGTGCCAGGAACCAAGGTGAGGCCGTGGGGGACAGAGGCCCGTGCCCAGCCCTGAGCTGGAGACCACAGCCATGGGGCACATGTGTCCAAGGCGCCAGCAAGGGAGCCTGGCTGCGTTTTCCCCTTGCCCTATGTGCACATGTAAATTGCAAGCAGACTGCAAGGTGGGTGAGCGCGGGAGTAGGAGGAAAAACCAGTGTCTCAGCCAGAGGGGAGGGATGCATCCCACTGTGGGGGTACAGACAATTTCTGGACTTGAAACTATGCTGAGCCTCTGGGGCTCTGTAAATGCAGGTGTGTGTGGGAAGCTACAGGCAAGAGAGAGGGATTTAGATGAGTTGCCAGAGTGCTAGATGGGAGGTGTTAAAGGCACAGTCCTGTCTCTAGCAGCCCGTGCAGCCAGACATGTCATGCTCGTGCATGGTGCATGCTCAGCCTCACTACTGCCATGGGGAAAGCAGCAGCCACATCCACGAGCCTAGGACAGAAACACCCCAAGGTATGGAGTACCAGGGCACAGGCTCCAGGAAGCAAGATGCCCTGGGTGAGCAGATTTGTAATATTCCATTGCTACTTGGGCAGGCACTGACACCAAATGTTAAGCTTCGCAAAAATAATTCACCAGTTTAAAAAAAAAAAAAACAAACTAACTAACCTGTTCTGTACCAGCTTACAGGTTGAGAATTAAAAGTAAAAATAAAGATACAGGACATGATTTTTTTTTCTTCTATCCCAGACCTGTCTAAAACAGGTGTAACTCAGATTCAAAGAGAGTTATATATTTCCATGCTGATATGGTGAGATGGAAGGAGCAAGTTTTCACTGCTGTGTTTATCACAGGGATGCACAGTGGATGATGTCAAAGGAAAACATGTTCACAAATTGTATGCAGGCACAGAGCTGGGGAGGCTGGTTTGGGAAAACAAAATGCCCTTTCTTGAGGGAAGTAACACAGGAGTAATGCACAAGCAGCCATCAACCACCAGGCTGCTTACAGCAGTGCTAGCTAGCATCGACTGGACCATAAGCACAGAAAAGTGGTGATGGAATGGGAGCACCCAGCAGCTACAAAAGCTGTAATAAGACTACAAAAATCACCTCTAATGCATAGAAGAGGTATGGCACAATAAAGCTTCTGTCCCCTATAAAGCTGTACAGAAGAAACATCAATTTTCTTAACTGAGGTGCTGGAAAGACTTTCTCATGAATACCCCGTGCAAAAGTTAGGAAGCATAAAAGGAGATTAAAGATCAGTGTTTGAACACTTGTTTTAAGAAAGGGTTACTAAAAAGTAACAATTTTGGTTCTAATGTTAGGGATCAATTAATTACAGCCTTGAGAAATTATTGTTTTAGGGTTTATCTGTAAATCTAGCTGTAATAACTTAACTTTCTATTCAACACTATTTTATAGGATCCATAATGGCTTGTACTCTTCAGTTGCCCCATGTACTCAGTTGCTATTTTTCCCAATTTGAAAGTAACTGAGCCTTTTACAGTACAATCTGGAAAAATCTTGGAAATAAATGACACTTCCTGCTAATCCCACATGGTATTGCTTACTCTTTTCCTGATGTCAGGTGACCTTGAAGAGCTCTTGGCGCACAACACGCACCAGGCCTCTGCTTGCACCATAACTAATCACCAAATAGCTCTTCTCTGGGCTGCAGAACAGCATTATAACCTGGCCAGGTGTTCTCCAGCACTCCTTGCTCAAGACCACAAAGGATCCTGCCCCAAAAAAACAACTAAGTGCATCCTCTTCACAGATGTGCAAGCAAATGCATACACAGGCACTGCTGTCCAGGAGTGTCGCCACTAATAGTTTAAATTAGGAATCAAGATTTGCAAACATGCTTGAAAGTAGCAGAGTTACACGATGACAGAAACATAGGTAACATCTAGGTAACCCTGCAAACCAGTAAACTGGTAAACACCAGACATTTGCATTACACTTATGTGAATAAGGAGATATTAAAACACCCTGACCAGTCTACAACAGTGTCTTAGCTAAAACTCAATTCAGTCAGTTCTTTAAATAAAATCTTACCTGGCCTGTGTAAGTAACTGGTGAATTCTGCTGAGATGAGCATACCATTCTTGTCCTCTAGGAAAACGCCATGGTCAGAAGCCACAACAGGTCAGATCAAAAGTAAAGGTTTTCCTGTGCTCTGGATTCCTGAGGTCATACATGCTTATACTGTTGATTTTTACAGAAATAACAAACCTACTTCCTGCATCCTTCTGTTATTAAAATCCCAATTGTAGTACCAAAATACAATCAGTCATTTACTAATAATTCATGTTTTAGTCCAGATTTAAACCAAGTTCTGCAGCAAGGCACAGCACATCAATGACTGCTGGGGGATATGCCTGCTCTTGAACCATGACAGCCAAGGAGTAACTGACCTGAATGAATGGACATATCAGTAACCGTAACTTCCATTTTTACCTCTGCCTCACACATATTTGTCATCCACACAGCCCAGTGCACTGGAAAATGCATTTTATTTTAGGACAGCTTTAATTCAAAAGGAACCACAGTACATTTATCTCCAAGCATATCAAACAGACTCATTATCTTGACTACTTTGGTGAAAAAAGCATTTCTAGAATGGTAACCCGGAAGTTTTGCACAGAAGACAAACATACAAACAAAAGCTATCCTACTACCTAAAATTCTATTATTTTAGTATTTTCAGATTGGCCTAGACTAATCGGTTGCAAGTATTGCCTAACCACTCAAGAGAACCTATGGTTTCTGTCTGTAGCTTCTCTTTTCCCACCAGAAATCAACAATTAGCTATTTATGATCAGTTACATGGGAAAGGATGAAATTGCAGCCAATAAATTTCTTGTGCTGACAGCCCTGAGAGTAGTCTTCCATAAGAGGAAGTGCTGATGGGAGATAAAATTAGTTATCTGTGCCCTTATTTGCACAGTGGGCATGTACAAATATTAAGGTAAATAAACAAAGTCAATGTGAATCAATTAGCACTTTAAGCAGAGAATGTTGATCAAAAGTAAAACAGATTTGCTTTAACTCTTCTTTATGTTATAATGTGAAATGAATACTTTCATCAGCCTTAGCGTCTAAACATTTGAAGAAAAAAGGTCTTGGGAATATTTGTCTTAACTCTATGAGGTAATGCAGGGAACCACTTCCACTGAAACATTCTTTTCTTGACAAAACCCCTTCTAACAACAGCCCTTAATCTTACCCATTCTCTCTTCACTAATACCTCCTACTGTGTTTTTCTGGAAATAAAATCTGCCATTAGACCTAATTTTATTTGTTTTGAGAGGTGGGATTCTGCTATCCCAACATTCCACTGAAATTTTCTCTTGTGTTATAGTCCCAAAGGAACAGATGCACAATTTGGCTTCAGCTTCTAGCCATCTGACATTGGATGAAGGCAGATGCATCATAACACTCTTGAGGAATCCTAGCATGTCTTTAGTGGAAGAAAAACACACACCCTTGCAGCAATTACTTTCCTATAGAAAACAATGTTCTCTTAAGTGATTAGCTGTATTGAGGAGCACCTGTGACATTCTTATTTGTTGCAAGAGAATTGCAGCTCTATGCTCCTACAGCCTTCTGCAGGCATCACCTCTTTCTTTCACAGGCCCCTCATGCCCTTCTCTGGCACTACAACTATAATCTTACTCTCAGATACACATACAACCATCTGCAAATCACCTTTTCCACTCATCTGTCATACATTTGTAGCAAAAAGCACACACATAAAATCTGTTTTCTCTGTTTCATTATAAGCCCATCCTTGAGTTGCCATCTCAATGCTGTTAGCTTTTCCTTTTCTCAGGCTCACAATAGAAATTCCCATGTCCTTCACATTTCTGAACTCTCATTCTTTCTTACACATTATGCTCAGGCTCCTTTTTTAAACTGCTCCTCAGGGAAACTGGTGAGCACTGGAGAACAATGCACTGAATCAAAATTACAAAAAAGATTAAAAAAAAAAAATGAGTAAAACATTTTAACATAAAATTGAGTTAAAATTTCTTTAAAGGAAAAAATTACTAGAAAATAACAAACCTTCAGAAAGTTCTTAAATCTAATACCAATTGTCTTCTTATTGCTATTGCTTGCTTTCTTCCTAAGCACAGCCAAATGTGGATAATTTAGCTGAGCTGTAAATAAAGAGGCTAAAAATTAATTAGCTAATACTATGTTTTCATTTGTTCTAATTGATTTTCATACCAAAAATATACATGTAGGTAAGTATAAACAATAGAAACGCATTAAAATCCTATTATGCAATTTTCACTAGGATTTATTTTATCAGTGAATTCCATTTGACAGGAACTGGAGTATTTTATAAATCCTCTTGTGCACTACACAAAACATAATCAAATTTTTCATCTATATTCTCTTCCAGTTCTGAAAGTTTCACCTTTTACCCCATTTTCTGAGCTATTCACTGCATTTCTGTACAATGTGAATATAAAAAAATATTGCTAGAACTTCCCTCCCTTTTCTGATTTGACCATATTTTTATTGCCATTCAAGTAAAAAATACTCAGAGAAAATAATTACTAACCTGACTGAAAGGTCTCATCCAAACTGCCACTTTCACATTTCAAACATCTGACATTTTTTAAAGTTTTCATTCAGTCATAAATACTCCTCCAAGGAGAAAAATATCCAGGGCATGCAACTGCTTCTCTAAAATGACCTGTTCTGATAGAAAAATCACGTTCCCCAGAACAATCTTCTGTTACAAGCTTGGTCTGTTATTAATACATTCATTCACTATGTACAAGCTATTAGTTAAAAAATAAATTATGTCTTAAGAGTAACTATAGTAGTTTTTACTAATTGAAAAGTTTAATATCAGGTTCCACCATTCTGTAGTCTTCAAAGTTGCATCCATATATAAATTAACATACAGAAAAATAATCCATTGTCTAAAAGACTGCACATCAAAATAGTACTTCCATGTCTGCTTTTAAAAGAATAGGTTTGTGACTTTATTTATACAAATTGAAGCTTTATAGGGACATTTACTCCTTAACCAAAGACTGTTAATGAAATAATTATTCAAAAATATGGTTTGTAACTAAGATTTCTGTACATTTTTGTACCTTTTTCAGACTATTATATTAGCTTTACCATCAGGTTTTCAGTGCTGTGATATGCAGGCTTCAAATACTGCAAAATATGCTTACAGACAGTAAGTATTTCAATTATAGTAGCATTCATATTAACATTATGAAAATAATTTTGACTCAAATTCCAAAGTATGTGGGTAGTATCCCTTTGAATTTGATATGCTATTGTAAGCATCACACCATCTATACAGTTAAGTTTGCTGACAACAAACTGTAAGAAACAGTGAAACATCTGAGGTGTGATCTAGTTTTATGAACGAAGAGCAGCTTTCCCAAAGTTTAAGACAAATACAAAAAAAATATTGCACAGCTTAAAACACAATTGTTTACATTCTGACTTCAGTACAGTACAACTTAACCATGAACATAAAGAATTACCAGTTTGTATTGAGTCCAATTATTTGTACCAGAAGATGAAACATAATTTCTAAAATTTAAACTAGTGTTTAAAATGTTTACATGTTATAGGAATTCTAAACAAATCTTTAAAAAGCTTTTGGAATCACTTTTTAGCTTCTGTAACTCCCACAAACCAACACTAAAAGTTCTGAGCAATACAGGTCATTCAACCCAATATTCCCTCAAAAAGCTATCAGACAGTAAGCACATTGTGAAGTATACATTTTTATTTAACATTCCTAAAATAAGCTGTATTTACATATTATATAAATGTATGAAGTCTTAATATAAAATAGAAAACTGCATTGACTGAGGAAATCACACTCCATATGGAGTTACTTACTGAAGACCATTTTTTATGAAATTTTACAATAATTTATATAAATTACCTCTTCCAAATTAGATGATTTTTCTTCTTTTTACTAATTCACACAATTTTGATGACTTTACAAATAGTGGTGTACACTATAAACTTAAAAAAACAGTTACAGCATCTTCCGGCGCACAACTGGCTTTGGAAAATTAGAGAGTCTTTTTTTGTTCTTTCTTAGAGTCTTCCCTGCTGCATCTGTGGTTTCTTTCTGTTTGCTGTTTGTTCCATCCACTGGACTTGGAAAAGGAGAGATGAATTTTATTTCCACGGGTGGAGGTGACCACGGACCTTCTTTTGCGGTTCTGAAAAGTAAGGTAAGTATCAAATCAATTTCTTATTACCAACAGTACTTAGCAGAAGAAAAAAATAGCATGGAATTCCAAAATCAATGCCAAAGAAATATTCACAGGCTTCTTTGTAACCAGAATTAAGACAGAAAAGGTACATAAATCATTTTCCTTTCATTCCCTACCAGACTGTCCCAAGCGCTCTCATCACTATTCATAACATCTCTTAGAGCTCCCTGTCACAACTTTTAAGAAGCAAATTGTCCTCAAACAGTTTTCCAGAAAGAACCAGGAAACACGTCCAGAAACATGAAGTTCCCTTTACTTACTGTCTAACCCCTTTCTTCCTTGTATGGGGAACTAAAGACTGTAAGAGTGTGGTTTCACAAGTTGAATAAGACCCAGTGACAAGCATGACATCATTGCAATGATTAGTATCCACCTGCCTTTTTTGATCCCCTCCCTCTTCATTTTCCATTAGAAAATCAAAACCCTTAAGTGGAGAAAAAGATGTCTATTAGACCAGCAAGCTGGACAGGCTCAAAGTCAGAGGCGAACTGCACAGCCAAGTAAGGATGAAGTAGTTAGGTGCTTAACAGCTGAATCATTATCACAATAAAGAAATGCAAATAACTGTTCAAAAATAATTTCATACTTGCTTGCTTTCCTCATTTTTGATTTTGGAGTTCTACCGCGCTTCAATTTTTGCTTTCCCCCAGACTCTACGGATTTGGTATCGTCTTCCTCTTTAGCTGGAAGCTCCTATGTTAAGGCAATGAAAATGTTTACTCATGCACAAGTTCTTACATTTCTACAGAACAACAACAAAAAAAAAAAATCAATGTTTCTTTCATTAAGAAGTCATGATAAAGTTATGTCCAAAAGCACTAAACTTTCCACCTCAAATTATTTTACCATCCTAAAAATTCAAATTCTGAAATTAACAGACAACATATCAAGTAAGTTTAAAGAAAGCCACTGCGCTCTCTTTTTAGATATGTTTTCAAGGAATAAGGCAAAGAACTGCAAAGTATGATCTCAAAAACTGGTACAGAGAAAAAAAATCAAGAATATGCAACAACTAGAGCTTTTACTTACTGGTTCTTTCACAATTCGGGAAATACTAGATATATTTTTTCTCCTCGACCTCAAAAGAGGCGGTGAAAAGACAAATTGAGAAGACAAATCTGGGTCTAATTCCTTAAACTGCACAGGATGGTCTGCTTTTCCATCTAAAATGACAACGCACTGTTAGCATGCACACACATATGTGAAGGACAGTAATGTTAAATTACAGCTGATAAACAAGAGCACAATAGTTTCCTGAAATAAAAGGTCCATTCAGGTTTATAAACACTCCATGAGAAGGTATTTTTCCCCTAGTAACTGCCTCTTGGGATTCATTCTTTTACAGTGAATTGTGAAACAAAACTGAGCCAGTGCAGTGATTTTACCTGCACTTACACAATCACAGATATTATTGCTCAAGTGGCATCAACAGACCTTACACATCTCAAAAAAAATTATCATATAGCCTAATTAAAAGACTCTTTTATGGCACACTAGTTTTGCTGACAAAGTATATGTCCATGAAAAACAATTATATAATATAACAGCTGTATAGTTTGTTACAAGATGCAATTCATTTGAACTGAAAAACTGAACATAATTTGGAAGCTTCCCTCCTCTATTTCTGTTGGGGGGAAGGGATGGCAATCATATATTCACCAGGTAACCTGTGGTTTTGAAAACTGATAGAAACTAAACTCATGACAAAAATTCCTCTTAAATTTAATTTCACGACTTAGATCAGCCTCATAATCTGTTCATTCCACCAGAACCAACCAGACAGTCATGTAGAGTTCAGACAAAAGATGGACTGCCTCTTGCCAAATTTTTTATTTTGCATGCTTACATTCTTTACAATACGTAAAGCCATCCTCAGTCTGTATTCTGTGGTTTAAAGAAGAGGAATATGCCCTATTTTGCATATAAACATAGTGCACCTACCTTCAAATTTCTTTGTCAGCTTTGTGAGAGGAGGAGAGAAATGAAAAGATTCCTTTTCCTCAACAGTTAGTTGATGCATGAAAGTTCTGCGGGATCTGGTTCTCGTAACACGATCTGTTAGAGCTCTTGATGTTTGATCATGTCCTGATGGGTTTATGTCTTCAAGTAGCAGAGGACTGCCAACAGGTCCTTGGGGGAAGGCCTCCTCTGACAGAGATCGCTTCTTTCTGCCCCGACGCCCTGTCCTTACTGTAGTCCTGGGTGTGGTTGACTCCTTGCTTGGCTGTGCAGGTGTTTGTTGAGTATCTGTTTTTTCTGGTGTCTCATGTGGCACTCTTCTAATTCTTTTCCTAGGAGTATTAAGGACTTCTATTTTCCCATCTGAATTTATGTCTTCCTGAGTAGAGGTAGACTCTGGATGTGTCAAGAGATTTTGTAACCCCTTCCTGGCACTTCTTCTAGGTGTGACAGGAAGTTTAAATTCTGTTTGAGGAAGCGATGACTTAGACAGATCAGGGTCAGAATGTTCTGAAACTTTTGACGAACTCATCTTTCTTCTTCTGCCTCTTTTAGTTGGCACAGGCAAAAGGAGTTGGTCACTAGGCTGCACCTCTTGATCATTGACAGTATTTCCAGTAAACTGTAAATTAAAGCTTTTCGGTTTTCTTGCACTTCTACTGGGACTGACTGCTGTTTTTATCTTATGACTAGCATCAGTCTGGCCAGTTTCTTGATCTCCAGCTGAACTTTTTCCTCCTCTAGTCCTTCTGGAAGTGGAAGAGGCAATAATGCTACCTTCAGCAAGAGACACTTCCTCATTAGCCTCTTCTGAGAGTTCAGAAGCAGCTTCCTTTGCCCTCCTTAAACTTCTTCTTGGAGTAACAGCTATGGACTCCATAGTGTCAGACAAGGTTTGACCATCAGAATGGCTGCTTTCTGTTTTTTCTAAATGAGTCACTTTGGGTTTCCTACCTCTCCTAGGAGTAACAGGCATCACAGGTATTTGCTCCTCTTGAGCATTTTCCTCTGTTTGAAGACTGGAAGTCTCAGATGCTTCTTTAGTTCGCCTGGTACTTCTCCGAGGTGACAGTCGAAATGGAACTGGTGTGTCTGTCTTCAGAAGTTGCTGAGGGTCTGCTGGCAGAATACTTAGACTTCTACTCACTTGTCCTCTTGTGCGTGTTCTTGGAGCAATGGCATACTCTAATTGATGTCTGCTGGTTTCCTCTTCTAATCCTTCTGGCACAGGTGTCAAGAGAGCTTTTGCCTTCCGGAATCTAGTTACCTTTTTACCTATAGTTTCATGAATAGATTGTTCTACAACTTCAGATGTAAATTCTTTACTTCTTGTGTCTTTGATTACATCCAGTAAGTTCTCAGCAATAGCAACTTTAATGGGTTCAGGCACATATGGGAATGACTCTGCAGTATTTTGAGATTCCTGATCACCAGTTACAGTGGACACTGAGTTTGTAACATGTTCTTGGCTTTCAGTATTTCCTAAATTGGTCACAGGTTTTTCCTCTGTTATTGTGCCATCTGGTTTAGAAGCATCTACTAATGTAGGGTCTCCCATTTCTGCTTCCCCTTCTTCACCTTCCAAAACTAAGCTAAAACTACTCTGAGAAAGAAAAAGGTCTCCATCTCCCTCAGCTGCATCACATTCACTATCTTTATTATCAGGCAAATCACATGCAAACTGTTGCTCTATATTTTCATAGCTATAATGAAAATTGCCTGATGGATCTAGTTCACTATATGGTGATGTTGCAGGTGGTGGTTCTGAGGTATCTTCAACGACCTGAAGTTAAAACATGTCTGTTAATACTTTATTCATTACCAAAAAGACTAACTTCACACTGAGCTAGGTGAAACTGACAACAGTGAACAGCTGCTTTTCCTTTCACATCACCTCCAGACTTAGAAGTCAGAAACGTACAATGTACTGTACTAGAGATGAAAGGGGACAAATTTAAGGGACAAATCAGAGCAGTCAGTGTTTGCAAGTCACAAGTTCCCTTTCTGGTATTTCCGTTCAGGACTAACCATTTGCCACCGCCCAGTGACAGGGAGCAGCTGTACAATACAAGGTGTGTACGCAACCAGCTGGGAGTGATTGTCATGGTGCAGTGCCTTCTGTGTTACTCCACGTCCATGCAGAGTGACCCGCTCTGTGTCTGACAGGGGAAAATACAATTACATCCCCAGAGTTTAAAGTTTTGGTCATGACAGTTGTGACTGCAACACTTATTCAGACTGGCCAGGTATCACATCCAACAAGTCAGCACTGCACTTGAAGGTGGTCACTTGGATTGCATGAGATAACATATATTCTGAATATCTCAATCTCATGCAGAAATACCTTGACACCAAAATGAGTTTGTTACTGGGAATTCTGACTGTTAACAAGAAACAAACAGTAAAGGACCTAAGCAGCTAAATCATTTTCAAATTGAGTTTGTTCCCACATCGTTTTGTCATTTGGTAAATGGTTCCCGGTATCAAGAAGCTGCACTCCTGTAGCTTTCTTATTATTTTTAACATTAAAAATATTTCCCTCTTTGTGATGGGTTTGATAAATCCCAAAAAACTCAGATTAAGGTTTTAGTTTTAGCTAGGCCCCAATTTTGTGGGTCAT
>JAWWEU010000469.1:0-11101 GCA_035583155.1 Acropternis orthonyx | reverse complement strand
GAGAGTGCTTTTCGCGGGCAAGCCGCCAATCGCGTTTCGCCTCAACTCAGCTCTCTGTGAGAGTCTCCGCAGGAATGCTTCTCGCTGCCAAGCCGCCGATCGCGTCTCGCCTCAACTCGGCTCTCTGTTTGATTGTCCGCAGGACTGCTCCTCGCGGCTCGCCACCTATCGCTTATTTCCTTAACTCGGCTCTCCGTGCGAGTCTGTGGGTTGAGCCATGGCTTGGCCATTAGAAGCACTCCTCCGGAGACTCGCTCAGAGAGCCGAGTTGATTCGAGGGACGAGCGGCGGCTTATCGGTTAGAAGCACTTTTGCAGAGACTCGCACAGAGAGGGGAGTTGAGGCGAGGAGCGAGTGGAGGTTTCACCATGAGAAGCACTCCTGCAGACACTCTCACAGAGAGCCAAGTTGAGGCGGGGGTCAATCGTTGGCTTGGCCGCGAGAAGCACTTTTGCAGAGACTCACAGAGAGAGCTGAGTTTAGGCGAGACGCGATCAGCGGCTTGGCCGCGAGGAGCACTCCTGCCGACACTTGCACATAGAAGCGGGGAGAGGCATGAAGTGATCGGCGGCTTGGCCGCGAGAACCCCTCCTGCTGGGACTCGCACAGAGAGAGAAATTTAGGTGATTGTTGAGCTGCGGCTTGACCGCGAGAAACACTCCTCCCGAGACTCGCACAGAGAGTAAAGTTCAGGCAAAGGGTGAGCGTCGTCTTGGCTACAAGAAGCACTCCTGTGGAGACTCGCACAGATAGCCGAGTTGAGGCTAGGGGCGCTCGTTGGTTTTGCTGCGAGAAGCACTCAACGTGAGCCTCGCAGAGAGTCGACTTGAGGTGAGAGGCGAGCGGTGGCTCGGCCACGAGAAGCACTCCTCCTGAGACTCGCACAGAGAGGGGAGTTGACGCGAGGGGCGAGCGGAGGCTTGGCCGCGAGAACCACTCCAGCAGAGACTTGCACAGAGAGCTGATGAGAGGCAGGCAGCCATCGGCGCCTTGGCGGTTAGAAGCACTCCTCTGGAGACTCGCACAGAGAGCCGAGGAGAGGCGGGGGACAAGCGTCGGCCTGGCCATGAGAAATACTCCTCCTGAGACTCGCATAGAGAGGTGGGGAGAGACGACAGTCGAGTGGCAGCTTGGTGGCAAGAAGCACTCCTGCGGAGACTCGCACAGAGGGCCGAGTTGAGGCGGGGGTTGAGCCGTGGCTTGGCGGTGAGAAGCACTCCTCCGGAGACTTGCACAGAGAGGCGAGTTGACGTGGGGGGAGAGCAAAGTGTTGGCGGTTAGAAGCACTCCTCTGGAGACTCACGCAGAGAGGGGAGTTGAGGCGGAAGGTGAGCGGTGGCTTGGCCGTGAGAAGTACTCCTGCGGAGACTCACACAGAGAGGCTAGTTGAGACGGGGTGTGATTGGTGGCTTGGCCCCGAGATGTACTCCTTAGGGTATTCTCACAGAGATCCGGGGAGAGGTCGGGTTCTAGTGGCACCTTGGTAACGAGAAGCACTTCTCTGGAGACTTGCAGAGAGGGCCAGGGAGAGGTGGGGGTCGAGCGGCGACTTGGCCGTGAGAAGCACCCCTCCAGAGACTCGCAGAGAGAGTCAGGGAGAGGCGGGGGTCGAGCAGCGTCTTGGCCACGAGAAGCACTCCTCCGCAGACTCTCACAGAGAGATGAGTTGAGGCGGGGGGCGAGTGGCGGGTTTTCCATGAGAAACACTCAGCCGGAGACTGGCACAAAGAGATGAGGAGAGGCGAGGGTCAAGCAGCGGCTTATCGTCGAGAAGCACTCAGTGTGAGCCTCGCACAGAGAGGCGAGGAGAGGCGAGGGTCAAGCAGCGGCTTATCGTCGAGAAGCACTCAGCGTGAGCCTCGCACAGAGAGGCGAGGAGAGGCGAGGGGCGAGGGGCCACTTGGCCGCGAGAAGCACGCAGGCGGAGACTCGCTTACATCTTTTACACTGTGAGTCTGAAGGATTCTGAGGGTACAAGAGATTAGGGCAGTGCAGATACAAGGCAGAGTGCTGCAGGTGCAGCTGCAGGAGGAAGCAAGCAACAGATCTCTCAGCTGTCCAAATTGGGAGCTATTTTTCACAGGTCTTCTGTTGTGGACCTGGTTTCTGCGAGACTCTCAAAATGGATTAGTCCATATTCTCAGGAAGGAGTTCTCTCTCTCTTGCTTTTATTTCGTACTATTTCTAGGTTGCAAGGAGAAGGTGAAATCCTGCACTTTCTTTTCCTAGAAGAGCCTTTGTATGGGTACAGTTGCTGCGCGTTTGAGGGGGACGTGGGTGAATGAAAGACTCGGATAGCACCAAGAGCTCAGGGGAAAATGCATATCTTTAGGGGCCGCGATGCAGTTCAAGGAGGGTGTCACTTGAAAGGCTCAACCACCAAGATCATTCTTTGCTGACATCATTGGTGAAAGAGGTTTTTGCAGCACTTGGCAAAAATTTCCCACTTGCACTCCAATTTTGAAACTACATGACTGTCCACGGAGCTAAGAAGGAACG
Organism: Acropternis orthonyx; assembly: GCA_035583155.1. Lineage (NCBI taxonomy): Eukaryota > Metazoa > Chordata > Aves > Passeriformes > Rhinocryptidae > Acropternis > Acropternis orthonyx. The sequence goes on along the minus strand of JAWWEU010000469.1, from coordinate 8,602 downwards.
TGTATAGACGAGTGTTGTTGTGTGCAGGTTAAAAGCTGCAAGGAGACGATGCAATCCAGCAACCGCCTCTGTCCTGGAAGAGGAATTTGTGATACCCCCTCTTCTCACTTGACGCTTTCAAACGCAAAGTGAAATGCCTATGGATGTTTATTCTCAGCTGGCTGTATCGTCCTCCGCTTTCATTCTCGCAGAGAGGGGTTCAGAATCTGCTGCCTTAGATAGAAGTTGCAGCATGAAAAAAGGCACTTCAGGGCAGCACCCCTTCCCTGCAGCCTGAAACCACCCAACACACCTTGATCTTATATGCCCTTTTTTCAGCTGCTTGCATCCTTCCATCTTTCCTCTTGAGCCCAATTCCATCATTTTCGTCTGAAAGTAAAGGGGGAGTAAAAAGTGAAGTGGTTTGAAGAGTAAGCTCATAGGATGCCTTCACGACTGTGCACAGTGGCACTACAGGCGTACCTTTCCAATTAGATGTGCTCTCACATTTCTTCCAGCTTGCAGAGATCCTAAACTGTCTAGATCAAAGCACAGACACTGCTCACAAAAGGCGACTGCTATCAAACTCTCCTTGTCATCTCATTCAACTCATCTCTGCTGAAAAGCAGCACTTCCCGTGACAGGTAGTCATAGTGCTGCTCAGCTTCTTTCTGTCTTGCAGAGCCCAGCTTCAAAACTTCCTATGTCCAGTACTTGCTCCCATGTCAAAGGGACTGGAAGAAAAAGGCAGTGCTGGACTTGGCTTTCCCCTTTGCAGCTTATTCACAGCAAGACAGGCGCAGCTCTATGTGCTCTCTTATATGTCCACTCTCACACCTTCGGTGTCACCCATTTCACTTACAAAACCGAACTTTCTGCAGCTTGCTCTACAAGGAAAGGTTCCACCAGAAAATTCTGCAGTAGATGAGAAAGCTCTTCCCCCAGTCATGACACTCATAGGGTTCCCCTACTAGTGCATCCATTCTCAGGACACTTGTAGAGCCCAGTGTGGATGCATCAGTGTGACAAAGTAGGAGCTGCAGTTCTTCTTGCAGTCAGGGCTGCAGAATTGTCTCTACTCCATGTGCTTTTGCTGATGTTCACTGAGATGGGACCTGCTACAAAACCTCTTCCCACACTCGGGACACTTGTGGGTCTTCTCCCCTCTGTGCAGGCGCTCGTGGGTGATGAGGTTGGAGCTGTTGTGGAAGCTCTTCCCATGCTCCAAACATCACTTGGATGTGCTTTATTGTGCTTGTTTAGGCAACTGTTCATCTTGTACAATGACTACTGTACAGTCATTTTAATGAGCACCGTGCCTGTCAGCAAATAAAATTTGCCTTCACAGTACAGGCTACAAAACAAAATGGCTTTTTTTAAAGTAAAGTAAAATGTTACAAAGACAGATGGAAAAGTATATATTTGTGGCGGGGAACATCTTCCTTACTCTATCTGAGGCCCTGGGGAGTCATGCTGTGGCTTGTGTGAGAATTGAGACTCCTGTATGAAGGAGGCAGAACTGCTTGATGTAGTGTTATGCTTCCAAAAAGTTTCAATAAAGAAAGGAAAGGAAGCAAATGCTCTAGGGAGACAAGGATGGATTTTGCTGCCCTCATAGTGAAAGCAGCATCAATGGAGGAAACAAATGCGAAAGGATAAGACTAATTTGGAGAAGCAAGGATGTGAATTTTAGAGGAAATTACTGACATTGCCAAAATAGACTAATACTGGAGAAGCTGAACACTTCTCAAATAGTAAAAGAAAAAGCAGGTATTGGGTAGCCCAATAGAAATATGGAAAGCAAAAAGGGTCAAGTTAATAGAAAAAGTGCATGCTGTGATTGTGCAGGCAGGGATAGACTAGGATCCTGAAAAACAGGATGGAGATATCTGGGATTCAACTGATTTTATTAGTAGTTCAGAGGTTGAGGTGGGTGCTGAAGCAAAGCTAATAATGCAAAGGAAATTGGAAGCTGATCCTAAAGGTTGCCCAGTTAGGAGTGATGCTGTGGAAGATTTTACTCAGGATGAAATTAAAGATATTATGGATAGATTCAAACACAAGCCTGGAGAATCTTTCATTCAATTTGAAATAGGATGATTAAGACTGCTTCACGTGCATATAGAAGTTTTATTCTGACTTTATTGACAAATGAAACAAGAAACCCTACAGGAGAAGTCATAAAAAATCCAACAGTTTGGAGATTTAGGGGAATAGGGACCCAAACAAGTAGGAGGGGTGATAACAGGAATGGTGAGGTGATAGAGAATTGAATCACTAGAAAGGAAATGTTTGCTACCTTGCTGGAAGATGGCATGGCCCAAGATAAGACTGATGGGCTCTACACCAATGAGATGTGGAGATTAGACAAGTAGCATGGGTTAAGCAAACCTGTTAAAAAACCAAAGAATTCCAGTTCCGGCCAAAAAGATGACATGACAGATGGAGCAATTGGCCCTCCTGCTCCCCTCCATGAACCTCAGTGGGACAGTACACTTGCCACTGGAGGGCTCCCCATTGGTGAGTCAAGGGTTCTGGAGGACCAAAGGGGATGGGATCAGTATGCCTATCTCTATCCATGGCCAGATGTCAAAATGTTGCAACAACGGAAAGAATTAAAACCAGAATGAGATGAAGGCCAAGCTCCAGCACACAGGTGGGTGAGAAGAGACTATCATCCTGTGAAAGTTTGAGCTGGCTCTCTGCCAGAAGCCAAACTTCACTGGAAAGATTTCCCCTCCCTCTCCCAAAATGGCAAAAAGTAGCAAGAAGAAAAAAAAGTTGTAGAAATATATATATCTATTTATGTATATTACACATATTACATTTATATACTATGTACAACGAGACAGGAACCCCCAAACAACCCCAATAAGGGACAAGGGGAAGGGAAAGGGGAAAGGTAGACAAAAAGGGAAAAGACAAAAAAAAAAATACAATCTAAACTCAGGAATTAACTCAGTAAGTAATGAACAAAACAGTAAACTCACAACTTTCCTTAGAAAAAAGAGATTCTTAACCTTCGCTGCTTGCTGAGACAAACAGCCCTCGGACAGGCCTCACTCAATGCAAGGTAAGAAAGACCAAACACTGAGTCTGTCACCGAGCTCACCTGAGAAGGAAAAGAGAGAGAGAACACCTCCTCCTTCACCTTATATACACCCAATTATGTAAAGAGATGGGATGGAATACTTCCTATGTTTTGACCCCAGTTTTTAAGGAAGGCCTACAAAAAACAATCCATCACACATCCTGTTATTGTTTTGGTTTGACTCTTGGCAAAATGCCAATCACCTCCCAATGCGACAGAGTTTCAGTTAAAAGAAGTGAGGGAAAAAAAACCTTAAAACTGAAACCGGTGTATATACATATATTTACACAAATTTACAACATATATATGTACAAATGTACATATATATATACATATACATGTACATATATATACATATACAACATGTATATGTACAAATATAAAAGACAAACCAACAACAACTTATGAAACTTCCCTCTCAATAATACAAAAGTTTCACCACCCAGAACCCCAGAGAAAACACACCCCAAAGAGAAGGAAAGAACAACCCAAACAAAACAAAAGTATTTTACTTCCCTAAAAGTAAAACTTCTGTGAATAGGAGGAGGAGGATAGATAGCACAGGAGCGGTGAGGCCTAATCTTTCTGAGCTGCAGGAGCAAGGTGCTCTCAGCACAGCCGAAGGGAGAAGAGAGAGAGCAGGGACACTGGGAGCTGCTCTTTGATTTATAGACGAGCTGATGTCAGATGGGATGAAATATCTCACTGGTCACTTAAGTCAGCTGATACTTGTCCCTAACCACATGACCCACGAAACTGGGGCCTAGCTAAAACTAAAACCTTAATCTGAGTTTTTTGGGGTTTATCAAACCCATCACACATCCTCATTAGAGAGCTTCAAATTTATTGGAAAAATAGATCTTGTCAAACAAGGCCCCTGTTGATACTTGAGCTCAGGCCTCTTTAATTTATGGTAGCCCTAAAATGTTGAAAGGGCAAATATATTTTGATTACAGAATTAGGTGGCAAACAAATTGAATCTGTACAGATAAAACTTGAGACAAGCATCGGCATTCTGCCAAAGAAAACGTATCCAGTGATGATTGTTGCTGTCCTTGAATATATAATTGGAGTTAATATATTAAAAGCACTGACTTTACACTTACCTGGTGGTATCAATTTGAAATCAGAAGATGTATATCAGCCTGGCCAGTTTTAGTTGCGGAAGCTAAAAGAGCTCTGGTATAAATTCCACTTGCCACCAAAGGAATAACGACGAACTAAAATCAGAAACAGGGAGGACGTGAAAAAATCTCATAGACCATTACAGATTTAGTAGATATTGAAACCAACAGCCACTGCCTTTCATAATCCTATCTGGCGTGTTAGAAAGAATGATGGCACTTGGTATGCAGTAACTGACTTAGCTAAGGCTTTCCTTACAATACCCATTGTTGAGGAACATAGGATCAGTTTGCTTTTATTTAGCAAGACAGGCACTATACATTTACCCACTTACCTTGGGGTGCTACAAAGAGATACATTATAAAGATGATATAATGACTGTGGGAGAATCTGAGCAGGTAGTGGAAGAACAATTAGAATGAGTATGGCAGCATATGAAAAGTAAGGGGTGGGAAGTTCACCCAAACGAATTCAAGAACCTACCTGAAACCTAAAACTTTAAGGAATTTAATGGCATTTTGGTCATTGGCAAGTATAGCCTAGGACTAGAGAGAAGATTTTTGATTTTGTCACTCCACAGAGCAAGGTGGAAGCCCATCAGTTTATAGGTTTATTTGGCTTATGTGACAATAACATAGCACTCTTTTTGGGACAAATACTTGCATCGAGGTGTACCCAAAGCTGTTGTCACTTGCCATGCCTATACTTGGTCATTTCCATGTGGCTTCTGGCTGACAATGAAGGGTTCAGGACAGACTCACTGCTGCCCAAGGCCGAGCCAATCAGAGATGGCAGTAACGCCTCAAGGAAAAGATATTTAGGAAGGAAAAAGCTCTTGTGCAGCTATAATGGTGTCCAGAGAAGACCAGAGTGAGAATATGGGAAAGGAGCAGCTCTGCAGATCTGCAGGGTGATGCAGAAGGAGGACCATAGAGGAGATTTTCTCTGAGATTCCGTGAGTGAGGCCAGGACGAGGTAGCAGTGACCCTGTGGGCTGTGGAGGGTCAAGGTGGGGCAGAGACCCAGAGCAGCCCATGCTGGAGGAGGGTCCTGGAAGGCTCTGATGGACAGAGCAGGCGACACTGGAGCAGGTTTGCTGGAATGACTTGGGACCAGTTGTGGAAACCACCCTGGACAGGGAAAGGACTCCGACTCCTCTCCTTGAGAACCAGCAGAAACACTCTATAATGAACTGACAGTGACTTCCATTCCCATCTCCCTGCGCTGCTGAGGGGGAACCAGGAAGGACGCAAGGACTGGGGGGAAGAGACTTTAAAGTTTATTTTGCTTCTCATTATCCTGCTATGATTGTGTTAGTAATAAATTCAATTAATATCCTCAATTCTTTGGCTGCTCCTGCCAGGGGCAGGGACACAACCACAACTGTGGCCACCAGCAGCCACCAAACGCGTGTCCCCAGTGCTGGGGGCACCCGCGGGGAGCTGGGCACAGCTGCAGGGGAGCAGTTGCAGGGGCTGCCTCACAGCCCACCCTGCAGCCGCGAGGGACAGCAGCTGGTCCCTGTACATGGTCGTCCCACAAGATTCATGGCCGGGCCTGCAGACCCAGCACAGAGCTGGCGCAGGACTGGGCTCACAGTGCATCAGCTCACTAAAAAAGGGCTGCACCTTTGCATTTTGCCACTGGATTATGATGGAGGAGCAAGGCTATGCTTCACATGGTAGAGGCAGTCAAGAGTCTTGTCTTGCCTTTTAGAGGAGACATCAATAAAGCATACTTTCTGTAAATTGGTGCTACAAAGAGCAGTTTCAATGGGGGAAAGACAAAGGGATACTTGTGGCGCAATCTGAGTCAGTTCTTTTGAAGAAAGACTTTTTGATGGTACTTCCACCAGCCCTTGAATGTGGCAGGAGTTCATACCCCTTCCTGATAGTGTCCCTTTCTGCCACCCTTATGGCATGGGCTGTGTATCTGAGAGACCTGGCTTAAAGGGACCTCACCTGCTATCTCACAATTTTGCCTGCTTCCTCTAATGCCAAATTCAGCACAAACACAACCTTTTCCCAGCCAGAGTATCATTTTGAGAATCCTCAAAGCTGACTGAATGATACTGCATTAGATGAGCGGGACCCTCTGGCCCATGCTTCCTCACCGTGAATTGGCAGGCCATGAATGGCCAATCCCCACTCAACCTCTCAAGGATCCTGTGCATGAATGGGCTCAGGAGCAGCATACATTCCTGCCTCAAAGACCTGCAGCTTCAGGGCGTCCTCATGGACTTCACTCCAGTGCCAAGAAGTTGTTACCTTGCTTAAGTCATATAAAGGCTGGACTATGATGGACAAATCAGCACTGTGTCTCCTCCAAATCCACCAGGAATCCTAAAGCATTCTGGAGTTCCTTTTTGCTTCCAGGAATTTTCCCCTCTGCCAGGACAGCTCTTGTGTCAGGGGGAATGCTTAGAGCTCCACCTCTCCAGCATGTACCCTAACAATTCCACCTGCCCCAGTTGTGGTCTTAGTACTCCAAGCACCATTCCAGTATCTGCCACTTGTTCCCTGTTGCTCCCACTGTGTCCTCAGTTGGCTCCCAGAATGATATAACCTGATATTAGCAGCTCCCAGTAACCCCCAGTAAGGTCTTATTCACACCCACTGTAACCCCAGTCACTCCTGTTATCCCAGTGTGATCCTAGCCACTTCCAGGATAGTTCCAGTCACTTCCAGTATGATCCCAGTCACTGCCTGCCATTCCCAGTATGATCCCAATATGATGACATTTGCTTCCAGCATGATCCCAGTTCCTCTCAGTTGCTCACAGTAGTCCAAAGTGTAGTCCCATTTGCTCCCAGTTGCCCCAGTGTTGTCCCAGTCCCCCCACATGGTTCCAGTATCTTCCAGCTGATTCCAGTTGCTCCCAATGTGTCCCCAGTTGGCTCCCAGCATTGGCCCAGGAGCTCCCACTAAGCCCCAGTAAGGTTCCATTCACTGCCACTGTAATCTTAGTCACTCCCAACATGATTCCAGTTGCTCCCAACATGGTCCCAGTTGCTTCCTGGCAAGGCCAGTATGATCCCAGTCACTTCCAGTCACTCCCAATACGATCATAATTGCTGCCAGAGTGGTTCCACCCAGTCACTCTCAGTATGATGACAGATACTCCCAGTATTGTTCCAGTCACTTCTCCCAGAATTAACCCAGTTGCCCCCCACATGCTTCCAGTTGCTCCAGTCACCCCTAGTATGGTTCCAGTCAGCCCCAGTATGGTCCCAGTCATCCCCAGCATGCTCCCAGTGACTCCCAGTATATTCCAGTTTCCCTCAGCATGCTCCCAGTAACTCCCAGTTCCTCCTTGTTGCTTCCAGCCTTATCCCAGTGGCTCACAGCCCGTTCTAGTCACCCTCAGTGTGGTCCCAGTCACTCTCATTATGAGCCCAATAGCCTTCAGCATGATCCCACTTACACCCAGCATATCCCATTTCCCCCCAACCTGGTCCTAGTTGTCCTCAGTATGCACCTTGTCACTCCCAGTATGATCACAGTCTCCCCCAGCGTGGGCCCAGCTCCTCCCAGTGTGATCCCAGTTATACACAGTTGCCCCATCTATAGGCCCAGTCACTTCCAGTATGATCCCAATCTCTCTCAGCAAGGTCTCAGTCATTCCCAGTTGCTCCCAGTGTAGACCATGTTCCCTCCCCACATGTCACCTCCAATATGATCCTAGTCACTTCCCTGCACTCCCAGTATAATCCCAGTCTCTTCCAGTCACTCCTAGTATGATCTCAGTTGCCTCCAGCATAGTTCCACTTGCTCCCAGTATCAGCCCAGTCACTCCCAGTATGATGTCATTTGCTCCCAGTCACTTCCAGTCACTCCCAGATACTTCTAGTATTATTCCTGTCACTCACAGATGGATCCCAGTATGATGTGAGTCCAATTGCTCCCAGTATTAACTCAGTTGCCCTCCACATGTTTTTAGCTGCTCCCTTTTACCCCCACTATGATTCCGCTCACTCCCCGTATATCCCAGTTGCCACTAGCATGCTCCCAGTCACTCCCAATATGATCCCAGTCACCCCCAGCATGATGCCATCTGCTCCCAGTATCTCCCAGTTGCCCCCAAAAGGGATCTAATTGCTCCCAGCATGCTCCTTGTCACTCCCAGTATGAGTCCACTAAGATCCCAGTCAACCCCAGCATGGGCCCATGTCCTGGTGACCAGGACCAGTTTGTCACTGTGTGGGTGTGGCTAAGAGTGTGTATTCTACACCCTCTATGTATTTTCTCATGAACAGCTAACAATGGACCATTTGCAGCTGCTTCCCAGAGCCTGACCCCTCAGGTTACAAGCTGGGTGTTTCGGAACTTCCGTGAGATAAGAAAGGTTTCCTGTCTTCACACCAATGACTCAGGTGTGATAACACCCTTCTGGGGAGCCATTAGCACC
>JAWWEU010000468.1:0-11107 GCA_035583155.1 Acropternis orthonyx | reverse complement strand
CCTCACTTCTTTTAACTGAAACTCTGTCACATTGGGAAGTGGTTGGCATTTTGCCAAGAGTCAAACCAAAACAGTAATGTAATGCAACTTTGCATTTTTTTTCCAAGGTGGTGGTACACTACTGCTAGTGAAGTCAATAACAAAACTAATTCAGTAATGTATAATGCTGACTTTTATTTGCTCACTCACTGTTAAAAAAATTATGTGAAATGGTATCTTGAGAGGGATTTGTATACGCTTTATAAAAAAATACTGCTGAATATGTCCTTTTTATATCAAATTGAAGTACTTCCTGTTGAAGTTTTCAGGGAATCAAGATGATTTAAATAGTATTATAGTCTGCACATATGAAATGCTGATTGATGTGGTGCCTTGGTAAGAAGATATACTTCAGCTGCATTATTTCTAAATCTTAAGCTGAGGACAGACCTGGCAATGATGCCCACGGTAGTGCAAAAGGAGGAGTTCCACAAATGCTTTGATTCTGAGCAGTTTCCCAAGAGACTGATTACTCTTCATACTTGTTTTAAACACTAGGCTGTTTCGTTCCTTAATACCAGAATAATTGTTTGTGAAGCTGCACAATAAAAGTGCAGAACAACCACAGAATGCAGAAACCATCCAATTATCTAGTCTTGTGCAGAAACAGTTTTAACACAGGGCAGTTCCCCCACCCCAGTTTGAGAGTAATAGTCATATAAATGTAGCATAATGCATAGTGGTGGGGAAGAGAGATATGATGGGATTGAGGGGCACAGAAACAGGTATGAATGTCTGAGTCCACTCTCCTGTTTGAATGTGCTGATTTATGTGGATTAAATGTTTATGAAAAGATCATCTCATGCCCTTGAACAGTAGAATTGTAAAATGGTTATTATGGGCATGTTTATTGCTGTTCATTAATTTTTCCTCAAGTCAACTAATTTTTAAAGAGTATTACAATAATTTGGTAAAAGCAAGATGATCAACCAGTGAGTAAACAATCTTATACGTATGTTCAAGATTAGTAAATTTAGAGGGAACTGTAGGATTTTAACATATCAAATCACATGGATAGTTTGTTTAAATGGCAGCTGCTGTTTTTAATATCTGAGTGTTTTCAATGAAGATATCATCAGGGCAAACAACTAATGCATCTAGTGAGACTGTGCACTCAAAGATAAATGGTATCTGGAAGTAGGACAACAGCAGAATGTAAGCAGATATGCTAGAGGATATAATGTCAGTGGCTGGAAGCTATTTGGATAGCAAATGCTGCAAGTTTTATGAATGGCTGTCAGGAGCCAATCATATAAAATAAGCCTTACATAAGCCAAAGAGAAGCTTGGGAATAGACTTGCAAAATATTTTCTGCTCCCTCCTTTAGGATCATGTGGCAGATCTAGGTCTAGATCTGAATCCAGATGGGATAGATCTTGGGAGAGGAATACAGGATCTTCCTGAATAAACTTCTAACCTTAGAAGAGCATATCTTTCAGAGATAAAAATAAATATATTCATGAATATAATGATGGAGAATCTATCTTGACATGTCATTCTAGTATCTAGTTGTTCACGTTTGCAAAAATGAAAACAAACCTACTGTGAAAAATATCTATTTTCAACTTCCAGTCTCTGGATCCTTTCACACCTTTCTAGGCTAACCTGAGAACACATTCTATACCCTCTAGGTGTTTAGATCAAATTATACCCTAAATTTCTTGGAGTTAGTGTGAACATGTATTTCCTAGAACTTTTTCCTACTGGGAATGTTCTTCTATTCTTTTTATCATATTTGTGTTAAAGGCCAGCTTTAGCCATTAAGAAAATAGGTATGGCATATAACTGATGTCAGCAAAATGCCTCCAGAATGAACACTTGTAGTTTGGCTGCTTATTATGTTGTGCAGAAAGAAACATGAGACTAATTACTTGAATAGTGGTCTCGAAAGAGTCCAAATTCCCATTTTTCATCCAAACTCTTTATTTTTACCACAACAGAAATCAGTCTAAGAGCAAACTTTCAACAACCATAGATGCCAAGATATTATCGTAAAAATATTAGCATGATTAAAATGCATTCCATCCAAGAATTATTAATCACTTTACTAGCTATCCCAATTTACAGTCATACAGGAATCAAGTATTCACTTACCTGAAGTCATAATACTGTTCAGAAACAGATGTAGAAATAGAAACAAACCTTCTCTTTGAACGTTTTTCAGAGAATGCACCAAGTGTTTTCTGTGGTTTAGTATATCTATTTAAAGCACAAGTGAAGTTTTTAAGAGCTGATCTCTCTTTTAAATACAGAAATCATGATTTGGTATGAGTTCTGTGCTGGATTACACAAAAATTCTAGTATCCACATTTTCTTTTATCTTTGGCTTTTTGGTGTTTTGCCTTCTTTAAAGAGACTGAACTGCTGGTGATTAATGACTCCAACATTCGACCTCCTGCAGCAACTGCCCAGGTGCTATAAGAGACTGGCCTATTGGTTCTGATGGCTCAGTCAACAGTGTGCTTAGTTAACAATGTTCAGAGTGGCCACCCAGGCCAGGTGCTGTGGGTGTGCACATCTGACACCTCAGGCTACAAGCTGGGTGTTAAACAAGATCAGGGAAGAGGCAAACCCTGTGATGTGGAGTAGTGTTTCTTTTTCGTTACACAGATGACTCTGCTGTGATAACTCCCTGGAACACTCACACCTCGCCTGAAGGTATTCCTCTCTTGTTGATGGACCCTAATGGCCCATAATGGACTAAGCTGCACTGACTTAAGAGACAGCTGCAACATCTTAGAAGGTGTCAAAGACTCTGGAAGTAGCCAGTGACTCCTTGCTATTACATCACTCAATGTAAAACCCCCCACTCCAGGGGAGGTACTGGAGACATTCCTACCTGAATGCTGAGTTTCAGGGCTTCCACCACCACCTCAGGGGATCCAGAGTGCAACCACCACTTTGACCAAGAAAGATCAAAATCGGAACAACCAAGTCTCCTTGCTGGATCCAATCGATGTCCTGTGCCTCCTTCCTGCCACCTGGGGTGTCCGCAGCCCTGCTCTGACTGCATCTCCCAGCCCCTCAGCCTCGCTCGGGCAACACGGCAGTGTCTGCTGGTATTGAAACCCAGCTACCCACTGTTTCCTGCCAGTGCTGGGTCTCCAACTGCTCCTCACAGATTTTCTGGGTGTGGGAGAGGAAAACCACATGGAAGGGTGGCACATCTGATCTCTGCTCTGGCCCCATGGGTTTTTCCAGGTGGAGGAGGCCGGCCACCGTCTCAGTTTGGTCTGGTGTGTGGGGCTTGGGAAGCTTCTCATCAGTTTGTTTAACCCAGTTTTATCACTATTGTTATTAGCATTCTGCTTAGTAAGGAGTTAGTTTTTCACTTACATCCAGGCATATTTTTTTCTCTCTCTCTGTATTAGAGAAACTAGGGGTATTGAATCTGAGGGAAGAGACTTTTGTAAGAGGTCTCCGCCCCGTCAAATTGTCTCAGACTGAGACAGGTTCACACAAATGATGACTTATAAAACCTAAGGCATCCCAGAGAAAAATGCACTGAGATCTAAAACTAATTGTTTAACTTTCATTTAAACTGCAAGGGTTAGGGTTTTTCCCCTCTGTCATGTGTTTTTTTTGGTTTTGTTTTTTTAGTAAGTTTCAAATATACAAGAATTTTGAACTATTTGGTTACTGGGATCTTATCCTATTTTTGTTTTCTTTATGTCTAAGGATAATTGGCCAGGTATGATTTCATCACTAGGCCTTTAGCTTCAATAGGCCAAATAGGTCTAACACTAGTGAATGAAAAAATACATACTTGCAGATATCCCCTGTCCTAATTTCATGCAGTTGAAATTGTGGATTTGCTCAACAGCTGTTGATATGCACCAATAGTGCCCTCTGCAGTGCTATAATGTAGTTGTGATATGCATTATGATAATAAAAGTACAGAAAAGAGTGTCAGAGCTCTGAATGTTAAGGAGCTAAAGTGTGAGAATACTCAGTATAGTATTACAGTAACCAGAAGTGCTTATTTGATTCCCACTGACTTTAAATTGGCACTGTGGTGCAATATAATTGAAGTTTGATTTTGAATGAAGGTCTTTACTCATGCAAGCTGCTGCACTGACATCAGCTGTCAAAATAACTGTAAATTAGAAGATTGATGCTGCATTATAATGGTTGCATGACATTGCTAGGAATGTATGCACATGGCTAAAGTGATTCAGCATCCAGTAATGACCTTCTAAGGCCCATCACACTATAAATGTACTTGATTCTGTGACAGTGTTATTGTTACTCTCTGTTTTGAGCACTCTGTCATCATCTCAGCTATTGATTTAATTTACTCCACAGGCTTTATCCCGCTTAACCACAGTAATCCCAAACCTGCTTACTCCCACATACCTTTCTCCCATTACTAATACAGTTTTTCTGAATGCATGTGCTGAATATTTTTGGTACTGTTTGTTTCTCATCAAAATTCCAAAATTGATACTCTCATCTTTACAATATCAGCAGTAGAGAAGCACAGAAAAAGACCCCATAAATTCGAGGCTTATCCCTGAGATACCAATGATAAGAAGCAGCATATATGCTCTGGCACCAGCTCACACTGCTCAGCTGCTAAACTACTCATTGCTGGTGTCAGATTTTGCTTCCTGGATCTTCCCGTGTCATCTTTTCTCCAGCAACTTGTCTTAATCAAAGCTGGGAATGGAAGATGCATAGAACTGACGTGTCTGTTCTATACAACTAGATTCGAATTTGTAGGCTTTCATGTTTTAAAATTTTTTTCCAACACTTACAGCAAATATTTGGCATATGTTTCTCATTGGCAATAACTGAAGAGAAATCTCTAACACAGACCTGTTCTGTTTGGACAATAAAATTGCCAGAGAAGTGGTGTTTTCAGATTAGAGAAGGCTGTGCAGAATATAAGAGATCACACATGAGTGATGTTCAAAAGACAAGACTAGGAAGGTACTTTGCACTGGAGAGGGTAAATAGGGGTAATTCAGAATTTAGTAACTTTCTTATCAAGACCATTTATATATTTGCATGTTCTTACATAGTGTTATTATGAAGTCTTAGACATCTAAACAATTTGTTTACTACTACTACAATTTTGTCTAAGCCATAATATCAAAATGCAGAAATAGTTTTTCACTTCTGAGTACAGTACAGGATTAACAGGTGCTAAACTGGGAAGTAGGAATTTTAAGGTTGTTCCAATTCTCTAGATCATTCAGAAGTAAACAAACAGAGATGATTTCTGGTTTAGCTGATTGTATGATAAAGATCAGGAATAAAATGCAGATAAATATTTGACAAATATTTTGACAAAAGCTAAGAATTGAATAACTCCATATGACAGAATCCTCTCCTCCCCATATTTTTTGTGGTCAGCTGATGGCAAACACCTAAGATTGGATGTAGAACAGACAGCTAAGAGTGAGAAGGTAACAAGTGTGAAGATGGCAGCCTGAGACATACCTTTCTGACTCCTAAATGTTCCAAGGGAAGCTCAGTAAGATGTCATAAAGCCAGAGCTTTGAAGAGGCCAAAGGTCAGTCAAACATTTTTAACACTTGAGAAAAACAAAACTGCATAATGCCTCAGGAGGAAGCAGCATTTCTAGAATGGCATAAGGCTAATCAAAATAGTGTATTTGTCCTAAAAAGAGCTGGCACATTATTGCCAGCAGGATGAAAATTTATGAAACATGCTTGGATTCTCTGAAAATAAAACAGTGAATATAGGAGAGCGAGTTGGATATTTTGTTTGGGTAAGAGGTTTTGTTAGCACAGACCTTTCACACATGGCTGAATCTTGGTGGCCCTATCCAGGCTTAAAATTTAGCACTCACTCAGAGGTCACCTCCCAGGACAGTATCCCGCAGCTACCAGTCAATTTGCAAAGACAATAACTTGTAGCAAATCCAAGTATTTGGAACATTTCAGTAGACTGGGCATTTAAAGTGGACTTTCACCTTCTGGATACAAACATTTAGACTTTAACAGCTATTTTAATAATTTTTGTAACCTCTGCTGAAGTGAAAATATGTTCAGCAAAATTTTGTTGCTCTCTTTAGGGCTGATTTTCTAAAAAGGCAATAATCTGTGAAAAAAAAACCCAAAAAACCAAAAAACAACCAACAACCAAACCCAAAAAACCCCACCAAACCCAAAACCAAAACAACCCACAAAAGACCATGAATAGAAACCTCTGAGAACATGGGGAACTTTATAGTTTCTAGCCAAGAGAGTTGCCTCAGGCCTTGACCACAGGATTTCTTTTGGATTTTGGTCTATCAGTGTTTTTGTTAAACTGCAGTATATTCTAAGGGTAGTGAGAAAAGCAACTTTCTGTTCCTGGATGCAAAAAACCCTGAAACAGGAAATTTCCAGACCACCCTAAAATCACTTTTAAAAAGTTTGCCAAAACTAAAATGTGCTTGCTCCAGGGGTTCTCTCCTGCACTCTACTTACCAGGCTTTATTTACAGCTCCTGTTTTGTGCATGAAGTCTAAATAGCCACTGGTACACAAACTGATAGCCAAAACCTGATAGCTGCATCAGAAATAGCAGGGAGAAAAGGTCTGGCCAAAATACAAGCATTTCCCTGCAAGTTTTTTGCTTATCTGAAGTTACAGCTCAGATCAAACCAAGGGGATCTCAATGGATAATTCTGCCAATTCTCACTGAACATGAGTCAGTAGTGTGCTCTGGTGGTGATGGGGATGTCTTTGGACCAGGCACAGACAGGGAACACAGCCAACAGGCCAGGGAAGCGGCTGCTCACTGCTGCTTGCCTGGCATCCAGGAGACCATTTCTGGTGTACACAGTCTAGACTGAGACCTCAGAACAAATACATGGGCCAGCTGGAAGAAGACCTCTGGAGGACCACCAAGATGACAAGAGAGGATACAAAGCATGCACTTTGACAAGGAGCTGGATTTTTTGAGCTTCAGGTAAAAAGCTGAGGGGTGCAGCTGCAATCTTCCTAAGAGTGTCTGAAGGAGAGTTGAAGAGATCCTGCAACTGAAAACAAATCTGAGGTTTGGGCTATTAGTAAAAGAACTGGTACTTCCTTTCTGTGTTTACTCAAACTTAGGAAAGATAAATAAATACAAAAATTTAGCTTATATACAATAAAAGATTGCATTTTTCATCCTCTTAAGACTTAATAAGGAGCACTGGTACTGAGCCAACAGCAGTCAGGCAACAGAGGCTGAAGGTCCTTTCTAATTGACTGACACTTGCACATTCAGCTCATATTCTTGTTCAGGTATGACATAATGGAACAGTTGGTCAAACTGAAAGATTGCTTTGGAAAGGAGAATTTTGAAAATGTTTGGACAGATATACTTGCACTAGTAGTCACCTCAAGGTTTGGAGAGTGTGGCCAATGCCGCACTGCCCCTGGTGATAGAGCAGGAGTTAAGGAAGATGAATGATTTAAACATATGTGAAATAACTTTATGTCTGCTTATTTAGTTTTTATGCTCTGGTTCTCTAGTTTAGGTATGTTGGTCCACTACAGTTTTGCTTTCTGTTATTAATAGTTTCTGAATTACTGTTGATACAATTCTTCACAGCTTTCACTTGACAGCTGTTTATCTGCTTCAGCAAATACAACTTCCTTGTCTATACTTTTAAGATCCAGCTTAGCATCACCTATATTTAATGAAAATGCCCAATCACATATTTATAAAGCAGAGACTGGAAACTCTGGGCTCCTGGAGTCACTTATATATCTACAACTTATATATCTATGATTCACTGGCAAAGGTGCAGCTTCTTATTTTATTTCTTCTAGGTGAGGTCTATGAGTACATTTATCTCCTGAAAATACCCCCTTCCTAAGTTTTTTCTGTTTTCGCACCCCTAAGGCACAGTATCTAAATTTGCACCTACTTATATTTGCTCTGAAAATATCGTGATACTATGGCCCATTTTCTGCTATTTCTGGTGGGAATTATACATTAAGGCCTTTCAGTCAAGGATTACCCTGGGTTGCCTCTTTGTACATCACTCAGTGAAATAGAACTCTATTCCATGACTTCAGTACAACTAATTGAATTAATATATGAATTATATGTAACTTCTTGAGTTGGGAATTGTTGATATATTAGGAGAAAATGCATCTGCCTGTAATCTTCAGTCAAAATAATCCAGCAAAAAGCATTTCTTAGGGCAAATTAACGTATGCATGCATTGGGATAATGGTATAGATATAGGTATAGATACAGAAATAATGGTATTAGATGAATCACTTCCTTCATCACTTTCCTGTCGCACAGAGAAAGTCTTCCATTAAATGTCAACCTTGACCAAGTCTGATGGAGAAGAGCAAGTGAACAGTCTGATTTCTTGAGGTCTTTTAGGACACAGTAAATTTATACTATTTTATCTTCTCTATCACAATTGTGCTGAAAAAATAATCAAGTTCTGGTTGCAATAAATCTTGATCAAAGTCTGAGCCTGCATGACTTTTTAATGCCTCACGTAGTCTATGAATTACAGGGTTATGCCTTATTACTTTAGCCATTTCAATATTCAGCAATTTATCTGACCGATCACTTTTGCTTTCATCTGTTTATAGCTTCACTGACTTCCCTGGTCATTATCCAAAGTAAGCATACAAAAATAGATTTTTCGTAGGAAAAAATAAAACTTTCAAAATTAAAATTAGATCAGAAATAAAATCATACAACTATTTCTGAAGTAGCCTCAAGCTGAGGCTGGTTGTCATGTGTCAGAAAGTCTTAGGCACTAACAATAAGCAGTGAAATGTCAACTTCAAAACTGAACTAAATAGCCAGAAATTTTTCTTCACCGCAGATTTAACTCTAAATATACGTTTAGTATTGTCACCATGTGCAAATCCCATCTCTGTCTTGTAATAGGGAGCTGTGGACATTTTCAAGTGCCATGTACAAGTGTAAATATTTCCTTTAAATGCAATTGTGTTCTGACTTCAAACTGATGGATCTGGAAGGAACATATATGACAGCTTAATATAACCCACTACTTTGTAGTGTGATGCTGCCTTACATGGAGATTTTCTGTACTTTCACACAATTGCCTTATCCACCAGGATTATTTTTCTTAAAAACACTCACTATACAATTTATAGAATAATTCAGCTTACACTGGTGTAAAACCCAAGAGGATCCCCAGGAGACTCGCTGCCTGACACAGTTGAGTACTGTGCAATACTGGTTGACTTGATCAGAAAACTTTATTGTATATTAACTATGATAACTATACAGTAGCAATATACAGCAAAAACTTGATCCTTTCTCAAAATATCTGAAGATATTAAGGAAATTAAATCTGAGATATTTACAATGATAAAATAGAAGATTACCAATCTCATACACCGAACTGAACTGGCACTTTTATAAGGATCCCTCTGAAGTGTACAGCCGCACCCAATGCAAAAAGGAAAGAACAGTAAAAATTGAGGTAGTAGAGAGAAATAACAGGGTGGAGAAAATGGAAAATAATATCTAAACACATCCTTGCTGTTTCAAGAAGCAGTATTATGTCTTGTTCATTCTCTTGGTTTCCCCCAGAACTTTGTTTTCTGAAGCATATAACAATATATGTGGCACCATCTAGTGGCCTCATAAAAATCTACTTAAATGTTGACCATGTTGAACTATGTATAAGTAGTTTTTAGGGACATTTAATGAGTTACTTAGGTATAGAAATCCTGATTAGTGAAACCTTGAAATTTTAGTCAAAGCCGGCACAAAAGTTTCATCACTGATGAAAATTCAGAACAATGTGTTAGAAGCTTCTAATATAATTTTTACAAGAATCTATCACATTCTGGCTCTCTAGTCTTGGATATCTGAATAGACGTGTATGCAATGAGGATGCGGCATTCTTATTTGAAGAGGTGACAAAATGTATAAAGTACAAGCCTCAGAAGTCTTTATGAATACCTGATTTTAGAAGGATATGAATATAGAATACCCCCATGTAAAACTACAGAGGTGAAAATCAGACTGCAGAGTAGTGACAGTTAAGCATTTGAACTTTCCAAATAAGATACTGGTATAATTCTTGCATATATCCAGTTTTATTAAAATTTTCCTTACTCCTCTGGAGAAAATTTCAAGGAATACAATACTCAAAAGAGTCAGATGCACATCTCAACAGAGAAAAAATACCCCATTTTTTCAATTGAACATGGTAAAGAGTTTCTACTATTTTCATTAAGCATAAAAGCCTCAACCAGGTAGCCAGATCCCATCAATACACAAATATTAAATAAACATATTATGAATTCATGGGTTGTATCAAGAAACCCTGTCAATGGTGCTGACAACATCTATCAACAACTAGGAACTCGGTTCAATTTTTTTGTGTATGGTGTATGTGCTGCAATTTAGGCACAATTCTAGGTTCAGTGTTTGAGCTGTCAGCTGAACTGTCACACATATGTAATGCCATTTCTGGGACTATCAACTTTTCAATAAAACTGAAAAATGGCTATTTTAGAGATGGAATCACTGTAAGTGAAGATCGCTTTGCACTTGCATGTAGTGCTGAACCCTGAGGAGTATAACCTGCCAGGCTGATTTGAAACCTTGTTTGTATCAGTAAAAATGTGAAGCTACAAGGATCACTAATAAAAATCGAATGACCAGAATGATCAAATCCAGTACTGTTCAGGAGTTACAGTCCTAAAGTCCTTATAGATGTTGCAGGGTAAACCCAGTTGACAGCTCAGTCCCTTCTAGTCTCTTATTCTTTCCCAGACTTATGGGGGAAAGAATTGGAAGGGAAAAAGCGAGAAAAATTGTGCATTGAGATTAAAACAATTTAATAGGTAAAACAAAAGCTGGGGATACAAGAAAAGTAAAATAGGAATTCATTTGCCACTTCGTCTGTGCAGGTCTGTTCAGCCATCCTCAGAAAAGCAAAGCCCCATCACACATAATGGTTCATCATCATCATCATGGCTAGGCTTCACAAATGAAGATTTGGGAAGGGCTTTACCCACGCTTGCTTCAAGGGCACTGATGGCTAAAAAGGCCAATGCGAGATAGGCAAGTCCGGTTGCAAATGGCACAGTGGAAAGTCTCCACAGGTGGGATTG
>JAWWEU010000467.1:0-11112 GCA_035583155.1 Acropternis orthonyx | reverse complement strand
ATCTCCCAATCCCACCTCTCAACTCCCACATTTCCCGGATCCCATCCCCAAATTCCCACATTTTTCCCACATTCCAGCCCCGAATTCCCACATTTCCCCATCCCTGATTTCCCGCATTTGTCCCCATCCCAGCCCTGAATTCCCACATTTTCCCATCCCAGCCCCAATTCCCACATTTCCCCCCCAATCCCAGCCCTGAATTCCAATATTTTCTCCCATCCCAGCCCTGAATTCCCATATTTTTCCTGAATTTCCACATTTTTGGCCCAGAATTCAAGGTGGACAAAGATTCCTCCCAGACCAAAGGTGCCAGGACAAGAAGCTCCTGCTGCTTCTGAAGTGCGAGGGAAGCAGCATCTTCTGTACATGGGGGTCCAAGATCATTTGGTCTGGGAAGGATGTTCGTCCGTATTCAATTCTGGGTCAAAAACGGTGATTTTGGCCATGTGTTTCTGGGAACAAACGACCGTGCTTTTCCCCAAGAAAAATACCCCGCGGTCTTGGGCCCACGTACACAAATGGTGTGGCTTCCCTGGCACTCCAAAAACAGCAAGAGCTTGATGTCCTGGCACCTTTGGTCTGGGAGGAATCTTTGTGCATATTCAATACTGGGCCAAAAATGGCCATTTCTGACACCTGCTTCTGTCAAACAACGACAGCCCTTTTTCCCCTTAAGAGAAAGCTGGCAGCCTTGGGGCCCCAGGTGCAAAAGATGTGGCTTCCCTGGCACTCCAAAAGCAGCAAGACCCTATTATACTGGCACCAGGAAACCTAAAGATCATCTTGTTCCAAAGCCTCTGCCAAGGTGCTCAGAGCCCCATTGAGTTTTGGGAAGATTTGGGAAGGTTTTGAAGAGAACGTTTGGGACGGTTTGGGAAGGGAAGTTTTCTGTAGAGAAGGTTTGGGAAAGGAAGGGCCAATCTTTTTTTTGACATTTTTGGGTTTATAGGCATAGCACCATTAAGAGTTTTATGGACATTGTGACGACAGCTCGATTCTGAGGTTTGTGGCCGCTGGGAAGCAATGCCTTTCTGATGAGAGCTACATTATGAGGCTTATGGATTTTTTTAGACAGCTCCATTCTGAGGTTTCTGGGCTTCATAAAAACACCGCTCCTAGGAGGTTTCTGTGCTTTTTGCGGTCTATTTGGCTCTGTGGGTATATGTGAGGATAGCAGCAGTGTGACACTGATGGCCTTTGTGAGGGCAGTGCCATTGTGGTGTCAGCCGTATTCTGAGGTTCATGGGCTGTATGAGGGATGACATTTATGAGGGTTCTGGCCTTTATGTAGTCAGTGCCATTTTGAGCATTATGGAGGTAAATGAGGTCAGCACCAGTCTGGATTTGATGGGCTTTCTGAGGAAAAGAGCTGTAGGAGCTCAATGGGATTTGTAACAACAGCTCCTTTATGAGGGCTCTGGTCTTTTTCAAAGACCACATTTATGACGAATGCTGCATTATGTTGATGGGGTTTGTGAGGACAAAAGCATGTGGAAGTTTACGGGCTTGCTTGTGACAGCTGCGTTCCAATGTGAGCCCCAAGAGGAGATTTTTGGCTTTCTGAGCCCAGCACTCTTTGGAGGTTTCTTGTCTTTGTGCAGATGGCACCATTCTGAGGTTCCTGGGTTTGTGAGGAGAGTGCCTTCATGAGGCCTGCACCTTTACAAGGTCTGTTACCTCCCTGAAAACTGCCTATTTATGATGTGTGCCCCACGTTGACCTTGATGGGCTTTCTGAGAACAGCGCCTTTGTGAGATTGGCAGCCGTAGGAGGTGGAGCAGCATTCTCAGCTTCCTGGGTTTTGTGAGGACAGGGCCATTAGGAGGCTTGGAGGCTTCAGGAGGCCAGCATCTTTCTGAGCTTTCTGAGCTTTCTGTGGGCACTGGTCCTAAGAGACTTATGGACTTTGTGAAGACAGTGGTTTTTGATGACACAGCATTATGTGTTTTCTGTGCTTTCTGAGGACAGCGCACCTCCGAGAATTGTGGTCTTTGTGAAGTCAGTGCCAACATGAGGTTTTGGGGCTTCATGAGAACCTTTGGTTGCAAAAGAAACTCTTACCAGAGCTATTTTTGCTTTCCCAACTAAAACTGGACAGGCTGATATACATATCCTGGTTTCATATTGATACTTACCATCAGGTAAGTGTAAAGTCAGTGCTTTTGATATATCATCTCCAATTATATATTCAGGGACAGGAACAATCATCACTGGATAAGTTTTCTTTGGCAGATTGCCAATGCTCATCTCAAGTTTTATCTGTATGCTTCCAAATTTGTTTGCCACCTAATTCTCTTATCAAAATGCTTTTGCCCTCTCAACTCTTTAGGGCTACCGTAAATTAAAGAGGCCTGCACTCCAGTATCAACAGGGGCCTTAAGCATTTGACAAGCATTTGACAAATTTATTTTTCCAATAAATCTGAAGCTCTCTATGAGGATGATAGTCTCTTCTCACCCATGTGTGTGCTGGAGCTTGGCCTTCCTCTCATTCTATTTTTAATTCTTTCAATTGTTGCAACATTTTGACCTCTGGCCACAGGTAGAGATCGGCATAGTGATCCCATCCCCTTTTGTCCCCCAGAACCCTTGACTCACCAATGGGGAGCCCTCCACTGGCAAATGTACTGTCCCACTGAGGTTCATGGAGGGGAGCAGGATGTCCAATGTGTTCGTCATGTCATCTTTTTGGCCTGAGCTGGAGTTCTTAAGGATGTGGAGCACCTTCATGAACCTCCCAACTGCCCTGCCTAATTTTGTGGCATCAGGCCCTTCCTCGTCAGTTTTGGCATCCACCCCACTCTCTTGCCCCCTCTCATACCCTTTTCCCATTTCTCCCCAGTCCTCAGACTCCCCCAGCATTCAGCCGGGGAGTGCCACTCCCCTTTTCCCCCTCTCCCCCACCTCCTTCTCCTTTCTCATCCTCTTCCCAACCTTCACCACCCTTTGCACTTGGTTTCAGCTTGTCCTGCCTTCCTCTCCCCACCTTCCCTTGCCTTCCCTTGACTACCCTTACCTTGCTTTTCCTTGCATACACCTCCCTAGCATTGCCTTGCCTGCCGCTGCACTGTCTTGCTTTATCTACCCCTCACATGAATTTCCTTCTCTTCCACTCCCTTTCCTTACCTTCAGTTGCGTTGCAACCCCTCCCTTGCCTTGCCTTTCATACCCATTCCTTGCCTTGTTGCCCCCACCCTTGCCTTGCCTTGCCTTGCCTTGTGTATCCCTTGACATGCATTGCTTTGCCTACCTTTGCCTTGCCTTGCCTATCCACCCCTTCCATCCTGACCTTCTCTGGACTTTCCCTCCCTTCCTTGATCTTTCCTTGCCTTTCCCTCTTTTCCTTGGCCTTCCTTTGCCTTCTGCTCAGTGGTCCTTGACTACCCCTCCCTTGCTTTCCCTTGATTTACCTACACTTATCTTGTCTGCCTTTCATCGCTGACCTCTCACTTGCCTTGCCTTGCCTGCCTGTCTCTTGCTTTTCATTATCTTTCATAACAATGCCCTGGCTGGACTTGCTTTCCTCTTCCTTCATGGCCTTGCCATGACTTGTGTGCCCCTCCCTTGACTTACGTTGCCTAATAAAGATCATCGTGTCCAGCTTTAAAGTGAATGGCCTCACTTACCCCTCCATTGTACTGCCTTGCCTACCCCTCCCTGGCTCTATCTTGTCTCTCAGGCTCTTCCTTTGACTTGCTTTCCCATGCCTTGCCATTCTTTGCCTTGCCTACTGAAATCTTGCTCTACCTTGCAAATGCTTGTCTTCCCTGCCCCCATGCCTTGCCTTGTTTAACCTACCAAAGCCTTGCCTTTGCAGGCCTAGAAACTGCACAGCCAAGTAGGAGATGATTTGCCTTCCTTTCCAGGTAGCGGCAGGATCCCATCCTTTCAGTCTCGAAGACCCAGGATCCAAAACTGGCCCTTTACACCTAACTGCTCCCACGAACACGGCGGCAGCACAAAGGAACCCTTCGGCTTTTACAGGCGCGCTTTCGCCGCTCACAAAACCACCACACGACGGCGCTGTGGATTTGCAAAAGCACTCCCGGTCCCGCGGCGAGCCCAGCTAAACCAGCCACAGTGCAGATCCAACTTGGAAGCGTCAGTACCCTCAGAGGAAACTGTGTCAATGTACAGAGGGCTGTGCTGGCCCTCGCTGTTCGTGCGGAAACTCTGATTTGCACTGCACTCGAGAGGCAACTCCATCCCGAGGGTATGTTTTTACACATTTTGTCATTCTCGCAGAATCCAGATACACAATTGAAAACCTCTGGAAAAAAAGAGCTCACAAATGGGCCAGCTGAGAGATCTATTGCTGGCTCCACCTTCAGCTGCACGCAGTGACCTGCAGCACATACCCTGGTATCTGCATTTCCCTTCTCAACTCTCTTGTACCATCATAATCCTTCAGTCTCACAAAGTCAAGTTCTAAAGCTGAGTTGCCCTGCTAACTGCTCGAACTGTGTAAGGACAAGGACAAAAAGCTCAGCAGCTTGGTTTCCACAACCCCACTCTAGCAGTTCAGCAGCTCTAAATGATAGCCCTCTATACTAGTAAAAGCACTCAAACTCTCCAGAACACTCTCTAAACCATCTAATGCACGAATCCAACAGGGATTTTCTTATCAGAGCGGGATGATGACCCTGCCTCAGAAGAAATGTGGTGCACATCTTCAAAACAGAAAATATCCCAGGGTTGTTCTCACACAGAAGCATCAGATCAATTAACTGGGAACTACCTACCTCAGGCATAGGCACATCTGCACACGCAGACTGGGGATAGATGCTTACCTTGTCCATAGTAAGCTGACTGACAAAAATGTCAGAAGACTACCTGACAAATTGAATACTCCCACAAAGGGGTCTGATATAAAAACTGTTGCTGTCCTTTTCATACCTTGGGCACCTGATTCTTTGCAGAACAAGCCCAAGGACTACGTGTTTCATTCTTACTCTAGATCACTCTTATCCCTTTTCAGAAGCTTAGCTACAAAATTTGGGTACCACATCAATCATTACAATCATCAGGGGCTATCTCCCACACAAACTGGGTCAGGAAGGAAAGCTGCTCCTGGCTACTGCCACCTATCTTTTGTATCTGAAGCACTGGGATTACCTGCTCTCCCATGGAAAGGCACTGGGACACACTTTCAGGAGCCCAGAACCAGAAGTCAGCTACTTCCTCCAATATTGCATACATCCAGGAATTGCTCCTGCACAAAACTGGGCCAAGAGAGAACTGTCTTGCTGCAAGTTTACCTCCCCATGGTACAGCAAACAGTGAGACCGTGTCTGTTTGTACCCAAGAGATGGCACTCTAATTGTCTTCACGAACCCCACCCTAGAAATGTGGTGCCAATTTGCAAACGCTGTGTGCCTTGGATTTTCTACATCGAAGGAAGTGGAACAGAAAACTGGAGCTGATCTTTATGTCCACTGGCCTTTTTGTCCATATTCTCTGCACCTGAATCACTGGGCCCAGCTGTTCTCCTTTCTCCACCTCCTTCTGCATTATCATATATACCAATGTTACTTAACTGCCCCTTTCTTGCCTTACTTTGCCTTGCTTGCTCCTTCCTTGCCTTGCTTGACCTTTCCTTTCCTTGCGTACCTCTCACTTGTCTTGCCTTACAAATGGAACACTTCCTTTTCTTTGCCTCACATGCCTTTGGTTTGCCTTGCCTTGCCTTGATTATTCTTCCCTTGCTCTGCATTGTCGTCCATGCCCGTCCTCCACCTTGACTTTCCATTCCCTCCTTTCCTTGGCTTTGTCTTCTTATGCTTCACTTGGCTTGCATTACTTTTTGCATCCAACTTACGCCTCTTTCCCTACCCCTTTTTTCCTTGGCCATGTCTTACCTTGTCTGCACCTGCTTTGCCTTGCCTTACTTGCCTGCAAATTTCTGATGTTGCTGTGCCTGTCTCTTCATTGACTTCCTTGGATTTCCTACCCTTGCTTCTTTTTCCTTAGCCTAGTCTTACCTTGCCATACTCTCCTCTTGCCTAGCCTTGACTAGCCTACCTTGCCTTGTATACACCTCCCTAGCCTTGCTGTACCTGCACCTCTTCTGATTTGTCTAAGGTTCCTCTCTCTTGCCTTGCCTTGTCTACAATTTCCTGGCCTTCCCTTGCCTACTACTCCCTTGCCTTGCCCTCCCTTGCCAACATGTCTTTTGCCTTTTCATTGCTTTGTCTATCCACCCTCCACTTTAATTATGAGTAGCCTTTTCTTGTGTGGCCTTGCCTTGCCTGGCCTTGCCTTGCCTTGCATTGCCTGCCATGAAAGGCAGCGGAGGTGTAGGTGAGTCACAGCGAGGGAGGGGCAGACAAGGCAAGGAAGTGGAGTAGTAGGCAAGGCAAGGAAAGGCATGGCACAAAATGGTTATGCAAAACAATGCACAGCAAGGGAGGGGTAAGCAAAGACATGAAAGGAAAAGGTAGCAGAGGCAAAGTGAGGCAAGTAAGGGCTAGGCAAGGCAAGAAAAGGCAGGGGACAGGTGTGGCATGGTAAGGCAACGCATGTGTAGGCAAGGGAGAGAAGGAAAGGAAGGGGTAAACAAGGAAACACCATGCAAGTGCAGAGCAGACAAGACCAGGTCAGGCAAGGGTGGTCTAGGTCAAAAAGGGCAAAGCTAGGGGTGGTAAGGAAAGGTAAAACAAGGCAAGGGAGGGGCAGTGAAGAAGAGGCAAGGCAAGGGAGGGGACAGAAAGGCACGGCACAATAGTAGGCAAGGAAAAGCAAGGAAAGACAGAGGAGGTGTACTCAAGACAAGGCATCTGTGCTACCCCTCCTGTGGTTCTTACCATATAAAAGGACACAAGATTGTGACACTCCCCTTCTAGTGCTAAGATGAAAGGAACAGCATTTTAAGAGACACTTTTAAGTGTCCTTTTCTTGAGATTGCAACAGACCTGCACTTCCTAGTGCAAAACACTCTCAGCACCCTTGGATGCAAACCCTTTGGTGCTGGCTCAAAGGGATAAGAGGTAATTTTTTCCAGATGAGCTTGTACGGAGCTGTGTTTTGGATGTGTGCTGAAAACAATGACGGTAAGACAATGGATATTTTCTTATGGCAGAGCAGGGCTCCCCCAGAGCCAAAGACTCTTCTGCTTGTCACTTCACCTCACCAAGGGATGGGCTGGGAGGTGCAACAGAAATTGCAAGGAGACACAGCTGTGGGGCAAGGGTATTCCAGAGCAGATGATGTTCTGCTCAGCAACCCAAAAGCTGAGAGAAAAAGAAGCAAAGCAGGAACATGACACATTCAGAGAGATGGTATTCTTATTCCCAAGTCACTGTTATGCTCTTGAGGTTCCTGGGAACATCTAAACCTTTGGTCCAGAGAAGTGGGATGTTCCTTTAGTTGTCCTCTGCAACAGGTGAAAATAGATGAGGCTGTGTCACCTGAACTCACCAACTGTATTTGAGTAAAGAGCAAGTCCCACAACCTGTGAGATGTGCTCATTGGGTGGTCTAACACTGTCCTGGTTCTGGCCAGGGCTGAGTTAATTTTTTTGCAGTAGCTGAGGCGATGTGGCCGAGGGAGTGTGGCTTGGAGATTATTCTCTACCACCTCACACCATTGCCAGGAGTGGGAGTAAGGGACTGTCCCTGCCAAGAAGAGCGTTGCTTGCAGTGGGGAGAAAATGTGGTGGGGAAAGCTGATTGGTATTTGTTTATTGTCGTGAGCTTTCCCTGTAAATCATTTGTCTTCTGCCTGTTCTATATCAATATTGTTGCTGTTACTGTTCATTTTCTTTTCTCATTGCTCTTTCCAGTAAATTGTTCTTATCTCAGACCATGATCGTTGCCTTTTGTTCTTCCAATTGGAAGGGAAGGGGGAGCAAGTGACATCATGGTTTTAGCAAGAGCACTAAATTGGAGAATACCATTCTGAAACCACAGCAGCCTTAATTGGCATGCAGAGTGAGGCACAAAGGTTTGAGGCAGCACCAGATCTTCCCAGAGTGGCTTGGAAACAAATTTGATCTAAACACTTTTTGTATTAGGTACAGAGCCACAGGTCACAATGCTGCTCAGTCTGTTCATGAGGGTGGCATATCCTAATCCTGTGGATGTTCCCCTACATGCTCTGATGATGGTATTTTTCAGAGCAGGGAGAGGGATCAAGATTGCTTTGTTGGTGTACTGTGGGGTACCAGTTTATGACATCATAATGTTGAGGGCAAGGAGATTCATTTGGGATGTGTGTTCAGTGTTGCTCTCCTGCCCTGGCCTTGGCTACTAGTCCTGGGCATCCATTAATAATCATAGCCAGCCGGTGGGGGAAAAGGGGAGGATGATTTCCTCCAGCTTTTCATCCCCTTTTCCTCTTTTAGGCCTGTCCCAACAGCTTTTGAGACCTCTGAATTCCCTTTGGATGTTAAGAAAAGCATGTTCTAGTTGGTAAGTCTGCTAGGTCTCCTCAGCATGTTTCAAGTTACTTAAGCGATTTCTAGGAAGGTCATTCAGAGATTTGCCTCGGGGGTGGATGATCCTGAGTGGCATGGAATGTGGGAGCCAATGGACCAGCTTTTGAAGGACTCCTGCAATGGTTTGGAAATTCACCCCTGAACAACTACAGGATCCTGATAAAGTGGCAGAATATTTGAAACAAAAATTTGAAACAAAAATACTTGGAACAAAAATGGCAAATGCTCTGTGAGGGTGGTTGGACCAGTGGAAAAAGACCAATTGGAAGTGCAGAGGTAAACCCATCTATGCTACTGAATTGTGGCAAGACATCACTGAGAAGTTTCAGCACAAAGGCTGGTCCCACACCTGTGACAGTTCTAGATTAAATGAGATGTGGTGGAACAGCCTGTTCACATAAGGTTCTGCATGCTACGGGATATCCCTTTGGTCACTTGGGGCAGCTATCTTGGCTCTTTCCCCTCAAAACTTTTTCCCCACCCCCACACCTTTCTCACTGGCAGGAAAGTGGCAAAAACTGCCCGAGCACTGAGCCAGCACTGTTCAGCAATAGGCAAAACATGGGCGAGTTATCCACACTGGTTTAGGCACAAAAGCAGACTGTGAAACCAAACAGGCTGCAATGAAGACAATTAATCCATCTCAGCCAGCTGGGGTAGGCTGGACTTCATGGAAAGTGTGAGAAGGAACACAGGAAGGAGATGAGAGTGGAAAAAAGGAAACAGCAGAAAAAAGATGAAGCCAGGGATGTCACTGTGACTGTTTGGAGTGTCTGTGATGCTGCTGCCTTGCACCTGATGTGAATTATTTCCACAGTCAAAAGAAATAGTGCTTTCCCTAATGCTGAGGACATGAAGGGTGAGGAATCAAAGTGTCATTCAGGCTGGAAGGGACCTTGCTGGATATCTGTAGAAAACATCCGACGGAAACAGATTTGTTGTAGGCAACACAAGGCAGTCAGTAGGAGGGGCAAGCCAGACAAGGCCAGGCCAGGGAGGTGTATGCAAGTAAAGGCAAGGCAAGGGAGGGTCAGACAAGGCAAGGCCAGGCAAGAAAGGGGTAGACAAGTCGAGGTGGGGGATGGGTATGTAATGCCATGCAAGGCAAAGGAGGGGTAGACAGGACAAGGTAAGGGGTGGGTCTTCAAGGCAAGGGAGAGATAGACAATGAAAGGCAAGGCAAGGGAGTGGTACACAAAGCAAATGTAGGCAAGGCAAGGTCAGGCATGGCAAGGAAATACAAGGTTTAGGGTATATGCTGGTGAGGAGGAGCTCTGTGCATTTCCACTGACACAAGAGCTACCCTGGCAGAGGGGGAAATTCCTGAAAGCAAAAAGGAACTCCAGCATGCTTTAGGATTCTTGGTGATTTTGGAGGAGGCACAGTCCTGATTTTTCCATCCTAGCCCCGACTTTATATGACTTAAGCAAGAAAACAGTTTCTTGGGACTGGATTGCAGTCCATGAGGATGCCCTGAAGCTGTAGGTCTTTGAGGCAGGAACATATCATGCACTTGGCCCCCTCCATGCACAGGACCCTTGACACATCAAGCGCGGTTTGGCCATTTGTGGCCTGTCAATTCATGTGGGGCAGCAGGGGCCAGAGGGTCCTACTTGTCCAATCCAGTTTTACTCAGGTGGCTTTGAGGATGCTCAAAATGATATTCTGGCTGGGAAAAGGCTCTGTTTGTGCTGAAATTGGTATTACAGGAAGCAGGCAAAATTGGGAGACATCAGGTGAGGTCCCTTTAAGGCAGGTCCCTCGTGTAAACACCCCATCCCCCACCCCATCAGGGTGGCAGAAAGGGGCACTGTCAGGAAGGGGTAAGCAGTTAGAGCTCTCCTGCCACATTCACGGACTGGAGGGAGGACCACCAAAAAGTCTCTCTTTACATGAGCATACTCAGACTGAGCCCCAAGAAGCTCCTTGTCCTTCCCCCATTAAACCTGCACCATGGATTTACAGAGAGTTTGTCTCCTCTAAGAGACAGGAGAAGGCTCCAGAGTGCCTGGTAACTCTCCCACATGAGGCACTGCCCTCCCCCTCCATTGCAATCCCATCTCTGGCAGCAACATGCAAAGCTGCAGCCCTCTGCTTGCTGCGGGGCTGTGCGGCCGGTCCTGCGCCAGCTCCGTGCTGGGTCTGCAGGTCCCGCTCTGGATGTCACGGCGCTGCCTCGCACAGGGACCCAGCTGCTGTCCCTCGCGGCTGCGGGGTGGGCTCTGGGGCAGCCCCTGCAACTGCTGCCCTGCGGCCGTGCCCAGCTCCCCGCGGGTGCCCCCAGCACTGGGGGCAGGCCTTCGGTGGCTGCTGGTGACCACGGTGGTGGCCGTGTCCCTGCCCCAGGCAGGAGCAGCCAAAGAATTAAGAATATTAATTGAATTTATTACTAACAAAATCGGAGCGGGACAATGAGAAGCAAAATAAACCTTACAAACATGTCTCTCCACTCCTGCCTCCTTCTCGCCTACCCCTCCCCGCCTCCAGCAGTGCAGGGAGATGAGAAGGGGAGTCATGGTCAGTTCATCACAGTTTGTTTCTGCTGGTTCTCAAGGAGTGGAGTCGGAGTCCTTTCCCTGCTCCGGGAGGGTTTCCACAACCCATCCCAAATCATTCCAGCAAACCTGCTCCAGTTGTTGCCTGCTCTGTCCAACGGAGCCTGCCAGGACCCTCCTCCAG